>JAPFFP010097917.1:0-20050 GCA_026153255.1 Solanum medicagineum | reverse complement strand
ACAGAGGAAACTCTGCCGAAATTTCGGTAGATTCCTTAGCTATTATAGTTGGAAATCCGATTTAGTGTTTGTCTGGGATCCCAATCGGCACTAACCACGGTCCCTGAGTTGGGTTGTGACACATTTGGTGGCAGTTTCAGACGGGGTGTGGAGGCTATTTTCATGGTGGTTCGTGGTCGGGGTTTTGTTGTGGTATGGTTGTTGTTTGAATGGTGGTTTTGGGTTTTTGTTTGAATGGTGGCTAGGTGGAGCAGAAGAAAGAGTGAAGAAGAGAGAGGTTTGCTGGTTTTCCGGCGAGACTTCGTCGGATTCCGGTAGCCGCTGCCGGAATAAAACAAAAAGAAGAGACCATTTTTAGGGTTTTTTTTTCTTTAATGCCTACCCTATTTCAATTATTTGTAATAAAGTTGAGATTATACACACGTTTTATCTTCAAAACTAATGGGCTAGAAAGAAATAGGCTCAAATTGTGGGCCAATTAAACTTATTCATGTATAATTTTATGTATGCACGAAAAAAATGAATTAACACACTGCGTTAATTATCATATATTACGTATTTTCTTTATGTTAAAATTATTATTTTTAAAATAATTGAATATTTTATTTGTGCATATATTATAATTAATTAGAGGGCAATCTATTTAATTTTCCTCCGATTCATTTTAATTCTAATCCTTTTCTTTGCAATTTATTTCAATTTTAACCAATTCATTCACAATTTCTTTTAATTCTAACCTAAATTGGGTCAATTTGTGATTCAATTTTAACTTCCAACCCAATTTCATGTAATTATAATTCGGATGATCCAATTTTAATTGGATCCGACCCAAGTCCATGGGATTTAATCCCATCTATTTATTTGTTTTAATTTAAGGGTCATAGTTTAACCCCTTTATTTTTCAAACCCAAGGGTCCAAGACCCAATACCCTAACCTTTATTTTCAATCACCTTCTCTCTAGATCAAGGAGGTGCCGCCCCTCTCTCATCTCCCTCGTCGTCTCTCCTCTTCGGCGCCCCCCTCTGACTACCAAAAAATCCTTCCACAAACACCACCAAACAACCCTCAAACCAGAGAAATCTGCTGACCTCACCACCAGAAAACCCCATGGTTGTCTCCCCTCATCACTCCTTTTCTCCTCTTTCAAACACTACCATCGAGCCCTGCGCCGACCAAAACCATCACCATGCAGCCATCATCCCAAAGCCACTAACATCCAGCCACCAGTTACCCGCCATCCTTTCTCTCCTCCATCTCTTCTTTTCTTCTCTTTTTTGGAACCCCCATAGCCACCGGAAATCCACCGGAGACGACCCAACCAGCAACTCCCAAGCTCTAATAGGAAAATCAATATCGGACAACCATCAGAACCGGCGAATTCAAAGATGGATTGACAAGAAATTTGGAGTATTTATCTTGTACTTAGAAATCAATTTTTGGTTTGTTTCTTTTCATTCGATTATTATATCATCTTTTAGTTTTGAACAGGTTCCTAACTTACTTATGGTAGTGATTCAAAGCTTTTGAGACCCTTATGCACTTTACCCATTTTTAGCATTTCACATATACATGGCAGGTCTTTGGACCACTGAGTTGTGAGGATAATCTCTGTTGGGTTTAAATAGATAATAAGTGCAAATTGGGAAATGAAGATTGAAAGAAAATGAAGGGATAAGGAAAATATGGGGTAATCAAGTAAACGGAAATGAAGAGTCATTCTCCCTCATCTAAAAACTAGAGGAAAAGTGTTGTACTTATATTGGAAATACTCACTCTAATTCTTAAAGAGGCAAGTAAAGGGGACCTCCTCGCGCCGTCGCCATCGCCGTCGTCGCTTGACTCAGCTTCGGCTACGGCTACAGCTTAGGCTTCGGCTTCGGCTTTGACAAATAAAGTGATTGATTGATAAATATTTTGGACAAAACTTATTTAATCAATCTTAATATTTTTCTTTTCTCATACTATTAATTAATTATTTAAATTTATTAATTAAATTAATTTACGAGTTATTTATTAATTAATTTAATGCGCGAAGTTAGTTTAATGTTTTTTAAAATTTCGTGCATATTTTTTCTTTCAGAATGTCATATTCATTCCCAAAAGGCATCATACATGTTCTGAACAGATGAGACTATTCTTAACAGGTGTGTTTGCACCTGAATGATCCCTATAAATAAAGACCATTCTGATTTTTCAAAACATCAAAAATTCTTATTCTCTACATATTTTCTTACAAATAAAAAGGTCAAGTCTGCGTGAAAGTCATTGTTGGTTCTTGAGTTCGCTGATAACTACAAAAATTTGAAGTACCGCTATTCTGTAAGTTGTTAATCTGTTTTATCCTGTGAGGAAATAATTCATAACCTCGGGTATAGTGAGGGGATTAAATTCCTTAAGGACACACAATGTATTCTGTGGACTCAGATTGGTTTATATTTCATTTAAATTATTTTCTTTCTTTAATGCTTTTGTTATTATTTGAACACAAAGGGGATAACAAGCTTAAGGAATTTCAAATTTTATTTTTTCCCTTTATGTATTTCTAATTTTAATATTTTTGAATCTTCTGAGAGTTGAGTATTTGTTTGTTTCTGACAGGAAAAAATGACTAACTCAAATGAAGTGAATGTTAGAACGACGACTGCTACAATACCATCTAATGCATCTTCAAGTCGTTCAAATGTTGCCCCTACAATTCCACCGATAAAAAAATCAGCAAAATTTTTTGGTGTTGATTTCAAGAGGTGGTAGCAGAAGATGTTCTTCTACTTGACTATCCTATGCCTACAAAGATACATTAATGAGAATGTTCCTGTATTGGCTGAAGGAACATCGGATGATTAAAAACTTTTGGTGACAGAAGCTTAAAGGCACTCAGTTTTTCTATGTAGGAATTACATTCTGAGTGGCCTGCAAGATGACTTGTACAATGTGTACAGTCACATGAAAAACTTCCAAGGAACTCTGGAAAGCCTTGGAAAAAAAGTACAAAAGTGAAGATGCTGAAATGAAAAAGTTTATTATGGAAAAATTCCTGGACTACAAGATGGTAGACAATAAAGCTATTGTTACCTAAGTTCAAGAGTTGCAGGTTATAATTCATGATCTCCTTGCAGAAGGTATAATTTTATTTAATACCTGGTTTGAACATATTAAATTTGTCCTTAACTCACACAATCTTTCATGTTGGATTGATGCTTTCCAAGTGGCAACCATCATTGACAAGTTACCCCTACTTTGGAAAGATTTCAAGAATTACTTAAAGCATAAACGCAAGGAGATGACTGTTGAAGATCCTATTATTCACTTGAGAATTGAAGAGGATAATAAGGCAGCAGAAAAGAGGTCACAAACAAGTTCAACAATAGCTGGGGCAAATATTATTGAAGAAGGACGAAGTATCAAAAACAGAAAGAAGTCGTTTGGACCAAAAGACAATCTGCCTAAAAAGATGTTCAAGAGTAATGGTCATAATTGTGGGAAGGTTGGACATATAGCTGTTGATTTCCACTCTTCAAAGAAGAAAAAGAAAAAGCATCAAGCAAATATGATTGAGAAGAATGAAGAAGTGGAGAACTTATGTGCCATGTGACTCAATGCAATTTGGCAGGAAACCCCAAAGAGTGGTGGCTTGATTCTGGAGCCACTTCACATATTTGTGGTAAAAGAAGCCTTTGCAACATATGCCTCTACTACGCCTGATGAGATCATTTACATGGAAAATTCTTTCACAGCAAAAGTTGAAGGTTATGGCAAAGTATGTTTAGAGATGACATTCGGTAAGGTGGTGACTCTAAACAAAGTTTGTCATGTTCCAGCAATGAGGAAGAACTTAGTTTTAGTTGGTCTCTTGGTCAAGATATATTCAAATGTGTTTTTGTTTCTAATAAAGTTGTAATTAGCAAAAATGATATGTTTATAGGAAAAGGCTACCTTACTGAAGGCCTTTTCAAATTGAATGTAATGTTGTTGAAAATAATAAAGTTCAGGCTTCTTCTTATTTACTTGAGTCAAATGATCTATGGCATTCACGTTTAGAACATGTAAATTATAAAACCTTGCGGGAAATGAGTAATTTGAATCTATTGCCTAAGTTTGAAACCAAACAGTCAAAATGTCAAGTTTGTGTGGAATCTAAGTACGTTAAGCATCTTTATAAGTCTGTTGAAAAGAATTCAAATCCCTTAGACTTAATTCACACAGAGATTTGTGACATAAAGTCAATATCTTCTCGTGGTGGAAAGAAGTATTTCATCACATTTATTGATGATTGTACATGATACTGCTATGTTTATTTACTTAGTAGTAAAGATGAGGCAATTGAAGTATTCCAACAGTACAAAAGTAAAATTGAAACACAACTTAACAAAAAGATCAAAATGATCAGGAGTGATAGGGGCAGAGAATATGAATCTCCTTTTTATGAAATATGTTTGAAACATGTCATTATTCATCAAACAATAGCCCCTTACACATCACAAACCAATGGAATTGTGGAAAGAAAAAATCGAACACTTAAGGAGATGGTGAATGCCATGTTAATTAGTTTGGTTTGCCCCAGAACTTGTGGGGGGAAGTTATCCTTACGGCTAATCGAATACTCAATCGAGTTGCCCATAGTAAAACACGATCTATTCCATATGAGAAATGAAAAGGAGAAAGCCTAACCTTGAATACTTTCAAGTGTGAGTGTGTTTGGCTAAGGTCCAGATTCCTAAACCTAAAAGGAGAAAAATAGGACCTAAGACTGTTGAATGAGTATTCATAGGATATGCCTTGAATAGTAAAGCATATCGATTTCTGGTGCATAGATCAGAAAATCCTGACATTTATGTTAATACGGTAATTAAATCAAATAATGTTAAATTTTTTGAAATAATATATCCGTATTAGAAAGAACATGAATCATCTAATGAAGGAACTAAACGGCCTTGAGAAGAAGCAAAAGAGAGTGATCATAATGAGGAAAATCCAAGGCGTGGCAAACGTCAAAAGACCTCTACTTCCTTTGGACCTGATTTTGTAATATTTTTGTTTGAAAATGAGCCTCGAATTTTCAGAAAAGCTATGACTTCTTCAGAAGCACAATATTGGAAAGAGGCAGTCAATAGCAAGATTGAATCCATAATGAATAATCATACATGGGAATTGGTTGATCTTCCTCTTGGAAATAAACCCCCAGGATCTAAATGGATTTTCAAAAGGAAAATAAATGCTGATGGCACTATTAACAAATACAAAGCGAGGCTTGTTGTTAAAGAACTTAGACAACGTGAAAGTCTTGACTACTCTGATATGTACTCACCGGCAATAAGAATTACATCAATTCAAACATTAATAGTAATAGTTGCAGTGTACGGTCTAGAAACTCATCAAATGGATGTCAAGACAACCTTCTTAAATAGAGATTTGGAGGAATAAATCTATATGGAGCAACCAGAAGGGTTCATACTGAAATGCCCTACACTTGCCTAGGAATGCGCCATAATCGTAATTCCCTTATATCTCAATTTAGGGATATTTAAACACTCCTCTACGTAGCTCGGAAAGATCCTATGATGCATATATTTTAATATCTCAAAATCCATATAGAATTTTGCAAATCCGACTCCATACTATTGTTCGGAGGGCAAAATTGTGTGAGGGAACGAGTATCTACAAGGTATACTTTATCCGTGCCAAGAAAATAATTTTTTTGGCAAAACTTCGCAAAAATAGTAGTTGTCCGCAACCAGTCCGCGACGCGGAGCTGGCGCTGACTAGTTCAAAAATTTCTAAAAAAATCCTTTTTTACTCCAGGGCAATTGGGTAAGAACCCCATACCTAAATATGCAAAAATTCCTCATTCTTTAGCCGTTTTAGCCCTAAAAACTCACCAAAAACTCTCAAATTCCTCTCTAATCTTCATTAAGTTCTCCATCCATTCTCAAAATTTTCAAGAAGTTTTGTTGGAGTTCAAGGAAACCAAGTCAATCCCCAAGTCCTCCTCAAGTTCTTCTTCAAGAAACTCCAAGATTAAGGTATGTGGGTTTCAACCATTGGATCCTTTCACCCATGGTGCCCAATCCTCCTTCTTACATAAAAATTGCATGTTTCTAAGTTGATTTACTTATGGGTCTTACTTATTATGAATTTGACTATGAGTTATGTTGGGGTTTCATGAAATGTTGATTGAAAACACATGTTTACTTATTTTAAGCTTATATTATGAGATGGTTTGTCTATTGTGACTATGCATGTTTTGAGCTATGCATCTATGATCTATCTTGAGAATTGATGAAGAGTTTTGATGTATATTGCATGAGGGTATTACCAAGTGTAGGTGGATTGATTTACTTCAAGTTTTCTTGTATGATTTCACTCTTGAATTACATGATTTTGTTCTAGCATTGCACACCCGCCAAGTGTTTTACAAAATGTCTTTTTAAGGGTTATTAAAGTTTTGATGATCTATTGGTTGATTTATGAGTCAAGAGACTTTACGATGATTTTGGGATTTCTATATATGTATTTAGTTCATGAAAATGTTGATGGTGTTGTAAAGCCGGATTAAATCCTTTTCTCAAGATTTTACCTCTTGTGAGCCTTTGATGTTGATGTTAATGCAAGGGTAATATTGATGATGACCCATTCTTATGTTGGATGATTAGGCTCACCATTTGAGGTCAATGATGTTAAGAGCTACTTGTGTCATGTATTCCATGTTTCTTACAAGTTATTAAAGCTATGATTATTTTAAGTATTCCCTAGGATTAGACTTAGCATCGAGTGGACTAGAGGCGAGTCCCCAAGTCCCAAAACTATGTACCACTATTGAAGGGATTAGAGGCGAGTCCCAAAATCCCTAAGAGTGAGTACCCTAAATATGAAGGCTTGAGGCAAGTACTCGAGTCTAGGAACTAGAGGCGAGTACTCGAGTCTAGGAACTAGAGGCGAGTATCGAGTCTAGGAACTAGAGGCGAGTATCTGGTTCACATAAGGCTTAGTGGATCCACTTAGGTATTAGGAGGTTCACCTTGGCAAGTAACTTCCCCCTCTCTTCCGATGTAGGGTAGACATCGAGATTCCAAGTTGTAGCTCTCTTGGTCTTATTTTATGTCGGTTGAGGGTTTTTCCCACACTTATATATTATGTTCTATGTAAGATGAATGATTTACAAATCATGATTTACTCAAGCATTGATCATACATGCCATATCGTTGTTATACTATCTTTTGCTTATCATTATGCATTTTGACCATGTTGCCTATCTCTTGTTGCATTGCATCCTACATACTTAGTACATTCAAACGTACTAATACATACTCTATGCCTACATAATATTACCATGTAGGAACTGGAGCTCCATTTGGCTATCCTCCTCCACGTAGCTAGTTTGACATCTTGAAGATAAGCTTAGTGAGTCCTCAAGTTCAAGGACACTATCTACTTTCTCTTGCTATTTCAAAAACTTCTTTATGTTGATGTTTGACATTATTAGGGTGATCCTGGAAAGTGTCTTGGCCCCCACTCTATTCTATGTTTAGAGGTGTTATTGGAATATTATGATGTATCTATGCTATGAGCTTCACTCCTCATGATTTATGATATCAAAGAATTTCCTTAGCCTCATTTATCCCTATTTTACTCTCTTGTTGTTGTTTATTTACTTCCCCAACCAATGATGTGTGTATGATATGCTAAGAGGCTTGCTTGGGGTCCCTACGGGTTCACCATTTGTCGTGTCACATCTAGGCCGTAGGCTTGGGTCGAGACAAACTTAGTATCAGCGCATTGGTTGTTAATGGTCCTCGGCATCCAACACACCATGTCGATTAGAGTCTTATTCATGGTTGTGAAGCATGCCAAAATTATGAATGGGTAGTTGTTGAGGCGTTTTAGGGAATGTTTCCCTTCTTCATAGTATAAGTCGTGCTTTAGAAGTGAGATAGGGCTTTTCCCTCTAACAACTATTCTCGCATCGATTAGAGTCTTATTCATGGTTGTGAAGTGCACCACAACTATGAATGGGAAGCTGTTGAGACATTTTAGGAAATGTTTCCCTTCTTCATGGTCTAAGTCGTGCTTCAGAAGTGAGATAGGGTTTTTCCCTCTAATGAATGTTCTTTGCTCTTTTAGTTGATCATGCTGCTTCAAAGAGGAAGGCCAAGGAGGGGTCGTGCACCCTATGGGACAACTGGCTTACCCCCTCCTCAAGCTCCTCAAGATGGACGGGCTACCGAAGTTGAGTTCTAGAATGCTATTACTATATTGGCACATGCTATAGCCCACCAAATGAACCAAGGGGCCCAAACTCCTCATGCTAATACTCCAGCCTCGAGAGTAAGGGACTTTTCTAGATTGAATCCATCGGAGTTCTATCGGTCTAAGATGGATGAGGATCCCCACGAGTTCATTGATTAGGTGTACAAGGTGTTGTCTATCATGGGGTGAATTCGGAGGAAAAGGCGGAGTGGGCGACCTACCAACTAAAGGGGGCAGCTCAAATTTAGTTTGTACAATGGAAGGTGGAAAGGGAAAATCATTATGCTATTCCTTGGGAGGAGTTTAAGGAGGCATTTATCAACTGGTTGTTCCCTCTTGAGCTTAGGGAGATCAAAATGATGGAATTCATGAATTTGAAGCAAGGGTCCATGAGTGTGAGGGAGTATGCCCTCAAGTTCAACCAACTCTCCAAGTATGCTCCACAATTGGTTACCGATCCGCAGTCAAGGATGAACAAGTTCATGATGGTGTCTTCGATTTGGTGAATGAGGAGTGTCATGCCGCTATGTTGATAATTGATATGGATTTGTTCCGCCTCATGACTTATGTCGAACAACTTGAGCTGGAGAAGCTTAAAAAAGGAAGAAGTGAGGGATCCATGAGGGCTGAATTCGATGGTAGCTTCCAAGATCAAGAGTCCGGCGATGCTCCAAGCAAAAGGGTTACAGAGGATGGGGTGGCTAGCCCAAGTATCAAGGTGAAGGTGTTGATAGACAAGCTCCTCCTACATTCAACAAGTGTGAAAGGTACTATCGGGGAAATTGCTTAGCCGGTTCTGGTGCTTATTTTGGATGTGGTGGAATGGATCATAAGATGATACATTGTCTATGGTCCCTAAGAACCATAATGATGGTCATCAACGTTCTCAACCATACACCTCTAGGAGTCACTAGGCTTGGCATGGTAGTTTGTCGGTAAGTTGAAGGTTTTGATTTTGATGGATCCAGGTTCCACTATTCCTTTCATTATTCCTTTTGATTGCTAGTGGGCTTCTTGTGTGTCCCGGGTTGTTGTGTGAACCTTTGGTGTCTACCCTTTTATTAAGCCTATTGTTGCTAGAAAGTTCATAAGTATTGTTCCATGTTGATATTACATTAGGTCTTGCCTTGTGACTTGTTGGATTTGATGTGGTGGATTTTGATGTCATACTTGAAATATATTAGTTGCATGCATATTGTGTCTCCATTAATTCTAGGGCTCGTAGATTTAAATTCCAATTCCCTATTAAACCCGTCCTTGAGTGGTAGTGAAGAGGTAGGTTCATTTCTTGTCTCAAGGTCCAATTGATCCCTAAGGGTTGCATTTTTCATCTTGTAAGAGTGGGAATGTTTAGTCAAGGATCCCTCCTATTGAGTTGATTTCGGTAGTCAATAAGTCATTGATGTCCTTTCGATACTTAGAATTTGGAATAGTGTATTTTGGAGTGGCTAGTACACTGGTTATGTCGATAGGTCTCATTAATAGGGTCTTTAAACCCTACCTTGATATGTTTATGGTGGCCTTTAGTGATGGTATGATGGTTCATTTTCGGAGGTGAGGACGAGCTTATGAATCATTTGAGGGGATGTTGCAAATTTTGAGGAATAAGAGGTTGCTTGCTAATTATGGAAAGTGGGAATCTTTGGGTAGTGAAAAAGGTGGTTGGAGAAGTATACTGGTTGACTAGGTTAGGAATGAGGTTGGGTGAAGTTGAGAATAGGGGTTTTCTCTCAAGGGGGAGATGGAGGCTTTAGGTACCAAGATGGGCTATGTGTGTATAAGGTTGACAGTTGGACCCAAGGTGTGAAGGTCTTTATAGGGTTTTGAGGAGAATTGGCAGGGTGACCTATGAATTGGAGTTGCCCATTGGTATGAATATGGTTCATCAGGTCTTCCATATGTCTAGGTTGAGAAGTGTATGCGTGACCTAAGTGCATAGAACTCTTTGAGGTTGTGGGGTTTGTGGAGGATGAGTTGACCTATGGGGAGTTCCAGTGGAGATGTTGTGTGAACATGTGAAAGGGTTGAGGAACAAAGGTGTAACATCCGCCAGGGTTCTTTGGAGGAATCAATAAGTTGAGAGTGCCATTTGGGGAGCCGAAGCAGGCATGAAGAAGCGATATCCATACCTCTTCGTTCTATTCAAGCTTGAGATAGCAAACTAAGTCCTTTCTATGATTTCAAGTCTTATGTTTCAGTCCCTATGTCATTTACATGTGTTCATGTTTATGTTGACAACCTCATGGTGATTTTGACATTTATGTTGAGATTTTTGAAAACGGTGTTTAAGTGCATTGTTGCATTCTTGTTAAGGCTGATTTCTTCATAATTACTCTTCTTATGTATGTTTCCTTGACATTCGATGACGAATGTTCCCAAAGGGGAGATATTGAAACGCCTCACACTTGCCCAGGTGTGCCCCGTAATCGTAATTCTCTTATATCTCAAGTTGGGGACATTTAAACACCCCTTCACATAGCTCAGAAAGATCCTATGATGTATTTTTTTAATATCACAAAATCCATGCAGAATTTTGCAAATTCGACTTCATATTCTTGTTCAGAGGGAGAAATTGTGTGGGAGAATGAGCACCTACAAGGTATACTTTATCTGTGAAAATAATTTTTTTGGCGAAACTTTGCAAAAATAATAGTTGTCCTCGACCAGTCTGCAATGCAGACCTGGCGCTGGCTAGTTCAAAAATTTCCAGAAAATTCTCTTTTTACTCCAGGGCAATCGGGTAGGAACCTCATACCTATATATACGAAAAACCCTCATTCTTTAGCAATTTTAGCCATAAAAAATTACCAAAAACTCTCAAATTTCTCTCTCATCTTCATCAAATTCTCCATCCATTCTCAAGATTTTCAAGAAGTTTTGCTGGAGTTCAAGGAAACCAAGTCAAGCCCCAAGTCCTCCTCAAGTTCTAGAGATGTGTTTAGTTCATGTAAATGTTGATGGTGTTGTAAAGCCGGATTAAGTCCTTTTCTCAAAGATTTTACCTTTTGTAAGTCTTTGATGCTGATGTTAATGCAAGGGTAATGTTGATGATCACCTATTCTTATGTTTGATGATTAGACTCATTATTTGAGGACAATGATGTTAAGAGCTACTCGTGTCATGTCTTCCATGTTTCTTACAAGTTATTAAAGCTATGATTATTTTATGTATTTTGTGGGACTAGACTTAGCACCGAGTGGACTAGAGGCGAGTCTCAAGGTCCTAAAACTACGTGTCACCGTATGTGAAGGGATTAGAGACGAGTCCCCAAATCCCTAAGAGGCGAGTACCCTAAATATGAAGGCTTGAGGTGAGTACCCGAGTGAGGCGAGTCCCCAATTCCCTGAGAGGCGAGTATCCTAAATATGGAGGCTTGAGGCGAGTACCCGAGTATAGGAACTAGAGGCGAGTACTCGGTTCACACAAGGCTTAGTGGATCCACTTAGGCATTAGGAGGTTCACCTTGACAAGTAACTCCCCCTCTCTTCTAGTGTAGGGTAGACATCGGGATTCCAACTTGTAGCTCGCTTGGTCTTATTTTATGTCAGTTGAGGTTTCTTCCCACACTTATATATTATGTTCTATGTGAGATGAATGATTTGCAAAGCATGATTTACTTAAGCATTGATAATACTTGCCATATTGTTATTATGCTATCTTTTGCTTATCATTATGCATTTTAACTATGTTGTCTATCTTTTGTTGCATTACATTCTACATACTTAGTACATTCAAACGTACTAACGCATACTCTATGCCTACATGATGTTACCATGTGGGAACCGGAGCTCCATTTGACTATCCTCCTCCACGTGCTTAGTTTGACATCTTGAAGATAAGCTTCGTGAGTCCTCAAGTTTGAGGAAACTATCTACTTTCTCTTACTATTTCAAAAACTTCTTTATTAAGATGTTTGACATTATGAGGGTGAGCCTGGAAAGTGTCTTGGCCCCTGCTCCATTCTAAGTTTAGAGGTGTTATTGGAATATTATGATGTATCTATGCTATGAGCTTGACTCCTTATGATTTATGATATCAAAGAATTCCCTTAGCCTCATTTATCCCTATTTTACTCTCTTGTTGTTTATTTGCTTCCACGACCAAGGATGTGTGTATGATATGCTAAGAGGCTTGCTTGGGGTCCCTTTGGGTTCCCCATTCACCGTGTCACGTCTTGCCCCTAGGCTTGGGTCGTGACACATAGTTCTTGGAAATGAAAAGAAGGTGTACAGACTTGTTAAGTCATTGCATGGACTCAAACAAGCACCCAAATAATGGCATGCAAAATTTGACCAAACAAAGTTGTCAAATGGTTTCACAATTAATGAGTGTGATAAATTTCTTTACATTAAGAACACTCCAAATAAAATTGTCATTGTTTGCTTATATATGGATGATATGTTAATAATGTTTAACAACATTGCTATCATGAATGCTACTAAGCGTATGCTTGCTGCTAAGTTTGATACGAAAGACCGAGGAGTAGCTAACTTGATATTAGGAATTAAAATTGACAAAGCTCCTTAAGGTCTAGCATTGTCTCAATTTCATTATATCAAAATGATACTAGAACAATTCAAGTACCTAAACTACAAAAGTGCAAGAACCCCAATTGATTTGAACCTTGATCTGGTTAAGAATAAAGGTGAAAGTCAGTCTCAAATGGATAATGCAAGAGTATTGGAAAGTTTGATTTACATCATGAATTGTACGTGATCAGACATAGCTTGTGCTCTAAGTAAATTGAGTTGGTACACGAGTAATCCCAATCAAACTCATTGGATGGTGATGAAACGAATTTTGAGGTATTTGGAACATACTCAAAACTTTGTTTTGCATTATAGCAAGTATCCAGTAGTTGTTGAAGGATATAGTGATGTACACTAGATTACTGGGTCAATTGAGACTAAGTCCACAAGTGGATACGTCTTTACCACTAGTGGAGGAGCAATATCATGGAAATCGTCCAAATAAACATATATAGCTCAATCTACAATGGAGGATGATTTCATAGCCTTAGACAAGGCTGGTGAAGAAGCTGAGTGGCTTTAGAATTTCTTAGAAGATATTTCATTTTGGCCCAAACCAATGGCTCCTATATGCATACATTGTGATAGTCAAGCGACAATAGGAAGAGCAGGGAGCGTTATGTATAACGGTAAGTCCTATCACACACGATGAAGACATAATACCGTTAGGCAACTACTCTCTAGTGGAATTATCATAATTGACTATGTAAAGTCAAAGGATAATATGTCGGATCCACTTACAAAAGGCCTAACTAGAGAGGGAGTTGAGAGGTCATCAAAGAGGATGGAACTAGGGCCGAGGACAAATCATCGTGATGGTAACTCTACCTAGAAGACTGGAGATCCTAAGATCTAAGTTTAAGGAGATCAAACAACATCATTGATGACGGTTCAACATTGTCGAGACTATGATAAGGTCCATTCTCATGATGAGACAATGTTCAAGTAGAAGGATAAGGTATTATGACCTTTTAATGGTTTCTAAGTTTGATACAGGGTATATCAAATAGTGTATCTATAGGGTAAGACATTTAAAAATCACCTATATAAGTGTGAAGTGTAAGCCTTTTCAAGGAGAATCCGATAAGGCCAATTCTCTATGCACTTATGAACCAGGAAGTGTTCATGGCTGAAACAAACAAAACAATGAGAACCAAGACTAGTTAAAGAGTTAGTTGTGTAACTTATGTTGTCTAGGTGTATAACAAAGATCGACGGTTCAAAGATATCACATCTACCGATTCACCGAGTATATCCGACATATGTTCATTATGGAAAGTCCAAAGGGAAACCTACTTATCCAAATGCAATTAATCCTTACTTATGGATCACACATGTTTTTTCATGCATATTTTTAAACAAGGGTCATTCCACATTCATGTGGCGGATTGTTGGGTTTAAATAAATAATAAGTGTGAATTGGAAAATGAAGATTGAAAAGAAATTAAGGGATAAGGAAAATATGGGGGTAATCAAGTAAAGGGAAATAAAGAGTCATTCTCCCTCATCTAAAAAATAGAGGAAAAGTGTTGTTCTTATATTATGAAACACTCACTCTAACTTTTAAAAAGTCAAGTATAAGGACCCCCTCGGGCCGTCGTTGTTGACACTCGCTCGGCTCGGCTACGGCTATAGGTGCGTTCGCACCTGATGATCCCTATAAATAGAGACCCTTCTGCATTTTTCAAAATATCAAAAATTCTTCTTCTCTACTTATTTTCTTACAAATAAAAAAGTTGAGTCTGTGTGAAAGTCATTGTTGGTTCTTGAGTTTGCTAATAACTACAGAATTTGAGGTACCGCTATTTTGTAAATTGTTAATCTATTTTATCTTGGGAGAAAATAATGCATAACCTCGGGTACAGTAAGGGGATTAAATTCCTTAAGGACATACAGTGTATTCTGTGGACTCAGATTGATTTATATTTCATTGAAATTATTTTCTTTCTTTACTGCTTCTGTTATTGTTTGAATACAAAGGGGATAACAATCTCATGTTCTATGCTCAATACTAGATAATTCTTGAAATTTGTACTGTTACTCCATGAAGATCCCGTTTCGGAGAAATTTGATTTTGTTGTGTAAATTCGTGAGGTTAGTTCTGGTATTGTAATCTGTGCTGCGATTATGTTTAAATTTGAATTATTTCATAAAGTTTGCATGAGTCACTAATTCGTAATATTCATGATGAAGTTTGGATCGCCCTGATTTTCTCAACATCATTTCCTTTGTGGTCGTGATATCTAATAGATTGGCTACTAATTTTAATTGCAGATTTGAATTTAGGTTTTAGGTGACTTATCATTCTTAATTGCTCTAATTAAGCATGGACAGATTCTTCTTTGCTCTTGTTATGGTAAAATTGGATTATTATCCTTCTCTAACAACTATCTTTATTTGTGTTACACTATTACTATCTATCCTTGTCACAATCTTTGCCTTATTTGCTGATTTTTATTGGATTATTTATGGAAATCTGACATATGAGATCCTTTGGTATTTTGCAGATTCCTTTCCTTGAAAATTTTTGTACTTCTTTATTTTTGGACAAAATCATCACTAATTGATTTCATATTATTTTACTTGTTAGTTATGGTAAGAGTAAAATGTGTAATTGATTTGCTTGCCTTGTTTATCTTTCCTTTCTTTCCTTTCTGCTTGACTTATCCCATTATATAAGACCCTCTTTCATTCTTTGATAACGGACAGAACTTCGGATGAAAAAAAAAAGACACTACTCTCCACAGTCCACACAAGACCTCATACGAAAAACGCACAATTCTCTATACTTTCTGCTCTCCGTCTTTTCTAAAAAAATAAAAAGAAAAGAAGACTGGCACAGATTGTTCTTGAAGGCCCTCCGGTTGTTGGTTTGCTATTTAGATTTTTGTTTACTATGTACTTCTTTATTAGTTAGTATTCTTATATTATTGTTCTTTTGTAGTATATGTTACTTCTTGTTTTTGTTGTCTAGCAGGAATTTGATGTTCAAGTTCAAGACACGAGGAGTTGTCTGGGACGGAAGGAGGATGGCCTTGAAGTTTTTATTTTCTATTATGTTGTGTCTTTTTTCCGCAAAATCTTGTAATATCGAAATATAGTGAAAATGAGGGTTATAGTTAATGAGGGTACTAACATGCTATTTGTTCGTTTTATTTTAATTTCTTCTTTCTATGTGAGTATGTTGTAGAAAGCATGTCTATAGGAGTCATTACGTAAAGGTCTCTTAGTTCGTTAAGAATTTAACTTTAATATCATTTTATTAATAATTGTCAAATGTTTGACCTCACGTTTAAATGGTTTTTCACCAATCAAATGTTCAAATTAGGATTTCCTCCTGGATTTCTTAAAGAACATTATTTTGTCAAGATAACTTCTTATATGTCTAATGATTTTAATAAGTTGATTTTGTGTTGAGGTTTCATAAATACTTTTTTTTAATAATCATTTTCATGACCTTAAAGTAAACTTTTGATAAGTTTTATTCATATTTTAAGATTTTTAACATAACTATGACTCCTTTTTATAATTCTTAAAAAAGAAAATTACATAGGTTTAGAATAACTATTTTTTGAAAGTTGTCTTTTACTTGAAAAGTATTGTTTATAGAACTTAAAATGTTTTGAAATATTATTTTTTCATGAGCCGGACCTAGGGCCTAGATGTGACAAGGCGAATAGGAACCCGAGAGTTCCCAAACAAGCCTCAAGATACCAAAACTCGCATCATGGGTTCGGAAGCATATTCAACAATCAACACGTAGTTCTAAGGGATGGGAAAGTAGAACTCACGTTATGGGGGCATCACAGGGATTAATATGAGTTCACATAGCACATACCACATGAATACTAAGGGGCGGGTAGAACTCACGCTATGAGGGCGATTTGGGACTTAGGATCTTTCCGTCAAACAGATGATCAAGTCACACAACAATAGTCAAAGATAACCAAATACATAACATAAGCTTAACCATAACCATAACATATATCATAAAGAGGTTTACAAGGTGTCCAACAACGCCTCTACATAGATGGGTCGGGGGCCAAGACATACCCCGGCTTCACCCTCAAATACATAAAGAGAAATAAGTAACATAGGTAGATAAATGGTGGTTCGTCCTTGGAAGTTAGGACTCACCACTACAAGCAAGCTTGGAACCCGAGCTAAGTGTCGAACGGTGGATGATCAAAGTCCTTGGTCCCTGCATGGTGAAATCATGTAGCAAGAATATGCGTTAGTACGCTTTGAATGTACTAAGTATGCGGGATGCAATGCATGAACTTACCAAATCCTGCACTTCAATGTTAGATGACAAGGGCACATAATATCGAAAGAGATTATAACAAAGAATACAGTATAACAAGATGTCATGAAGACAATGATGCATATACATAGTGGGGGTGTGACCTCAACCGACATGAATAAGACCAAGCAATCTATTACTTGGAATCCTGATGATTATCCCTCATCAGAAAAGAGGTGGTTTGCTTGCCAAGGGTAAACCATGCTTTACCTTACGGGGCTCCCATTTCGTATGAAGCAACCTTCCTTAAGGGCCTCCTATTTTGGATAGGATTTTCATATCAAAACATATCATATCATTTCTTTTCCTTACGGGCAACCCCATTTCAGAGGCATCTTTCCTTTCAGGCCTCCCATTTTCGAAAGGAACCTATGCTAGGCACATAGTTTGAGGATGGAGAGAGAACTCTCCATCCATTAGTGCTAAGTCATCATCCCACAAGAATACATATATGTGTATATATATATTCACACACACACATGCTTTCAAGAGACAATAGTCATTTTCAAAACCATTTCAATGCATTCTTAGGCGTAAAGGCCAAAATGTAATTTCGTAGTCAATATACTCATGGATAAGAATTTCATATACAAATTGGTGCAAGCACCCAAAATGCTCAAAGAGCCATAGTCAATAGACATATATGTGATCACATTCTTGTCATATCTAATATTTTATCAAAATCATATCATAGAACATAATTGGATTTAACCCATAACATAATTTCTCAAAATAGTCCAATATCATGAATGCAAATGCTATGAGTGGTATAAAGAAGGCATGGGTAATTAGGATTAGATCTAAAATCAACAATATATTATGAAATTAAAGTAAATACACCATTCAATCAATATTTAAATCCAACATAAGATCAGCCATGCATAAACAAGTCTTAAAGAGGAAATGTGTACTTATAATTCCATAAACCCAAAGTAAATCCTCATATAATGATTTAAATCACCATAAAATCATCAAATAAACACTACCTATGCATAAATAGAATTTTAGGAATCATAATATTCAAAACTCTGATTTAAAGTAAGCTAGAAATTCATAAAATTGCTTGAAACTAGTTTGGGTCTCCTTGGTTGGAAGGTAATTAAGGGTCAAACCCACATACCTTCACTAAGATGAAGAAACCCCAAAGAAGTTCGAAGGAGACTTGAAATCCCAAGCTCAAACGTTGAAATCTCAAGAGTTCTTGTATGGAAAGCCTTTGAGAGTTTTTTCAAAGTATGAAGAGTGATTTGGATGTTTGAAATAGGTTTTAGGTCTTTAAATGACCTTAGAATAGTGTCACCACCCAAAGGGCCTAGACGTGACACGGTGGATGGGAATCCAAAGGGGACCCCAGACAAGCCTCTTAGCATATCAATCACACATCCTTGGTCGCAGAAGCAATATAGACATTTCAAGATATATTAAGAAGGGAAAAAACGGGACTAAGGGAAGTCTTTAACATTCATAAAAAGATAAGAGAGTCAAGATCATAGCATAAATACATCATAACATCTAACAACACCTCTAACTTGGAATGGAGCGGGGGCCAAGACACTTTTCGGGCTCACCCTCATAATAATAACAATAAGTATTCCAAAATATATAAGATGTAGTCTAAACATAAGCATGAAAGAAGATAGATATTATCCAGGGACATGAGGATTCACCAAAAGCTAACTTGAACAATCCTTCTAGCCATGTGGAGGAGAATCAATAGGAGCACTGGTTCCTACATGGTGATATCATGTAGGCATAGAGTATGCGTTAGTACGTTTGAATATACTAAGTACGTAGGATGCAATGCAACAAGACATAGGCAATATAGTCAAAATGCATAGGCATAAGCAATAGATAAGTAAGATAACAATATGGCATGCATGATCAATGCTTGAAGTAAAAACATGATTGTAAATTATTCAACTCGTATAGATCATAATACATAAGTGTGGGAAGAGACCTCAACTGACATAGAATAAGACCAAGCGAGTTACAACTTGGAATCTTGATGATTACCCCTCATCGGTAAAGAGGTGGCCTACTTGCCAAGGTAAACCATACTTCAAACTTACAGGAACATGACCCAATTTCATATGAGTAACCCTCCATATGGGAACATGACCCATTTTGGAAAGGATTTCATAAGAACTTCACCTTACGGGAACCCGACCTATTTCATGAAGATTCTCAAGAGAAAGTATACTAAATGGATCCACTAGTAGAGCAAGAATATAACATCATCCTATGTTGGCACATAGTTTGAGGAAAGAGAGAAAACCCTCCATCCATCGATGCTAAGCCTAATCCCACGGAATAATTATAATTATCATACTTTAGCAATTTGTAAAGAGCATGGAGACATGACATGAGTAGCTTTAAAACATCTTTGACCTCTAATGGTGAGCCTAAATTTAAACATAAGAATATATCATCATCAAACATTACCTTGCATTAACATCAACATCAAAGGCTCACAAGAGGTAAAATCCTCGAAAATTCGGCTTAACTTCATATTTTCATAAACATAGATCATTTCATAAATTCATAACACATTTGATAGTCGATATTCATCATAAAGTCACTTGGCCCATAAATCATGCAATAGATCATCAGTAACTTCAGAATCCTTGAAAAGGCATTTTATCAAATACTTGGTGGGTGTGCAATGCGAGTTCAAAATCATGTCATTCAAGAGTGAAATCCTGTGAGAAAACTTTATGTGAATGAATCCACCAACACTTTGGTAATACCATCATGCAAGATACATTGAAACTCTTCATCAAATCTCATAATCGATCATATATTCATAGCTCAAATATGTATAGTGACAATAGACAAACCATCTCATACTATAAGGGTCACACCCCAAGCCCCGTTAGGGTGGACTGGCACCCGTTGTCGATAAGGCTCGGGAGAACCAACCTGTACTATACGTTTACTATGCTTGTCACATGGGATTTGTACCTCTAGCATGCC
>JAPFFP010097906.1:0-20050 GCA_026153255.1 Solanum medicagineum | reverse complement strand
ACTTAATTATGCACACCAAATTCACTTGATACTCTAATCATGCACCAGAAATATACTTAAGTTCAAATTACACGACACCCACAACAAAATTTTCCAATTGGATAGTCATCCTTAATTTAAAAAAATACGGGGTCTAACAATTTCTTTCCATCAAAAGAGGAAGAAGAAGTTTGCACACCTAACAACATTCCATGGGTAGTGACTCGAGAATAAATTGAGATAAGGGACTTACACCCTGCCCCTAAAATTGATCTGGAAGACCCATGGCAAATCAAGAAAAAGATTACCCGTAATGAGGTAGTTATAGGAAAGCTGGTGATTCCATTTGTTGAGATGTATGAATACATTCTCTAACACTGGACGTTGGACATGGACAAAAGTTTGGAGGGTATGTGTGGTGTGCATGTTGACGTGTGGGATGTAATTGAGGAGAATGTCCCTAAGAAGTATGAAGGTGGAAGTTTTTGCTTAAGGAAGCTATACAGTGTTGACTTTACTGTTTCGTGCATCGAATTGTTCAATGATCGTGGATTGGGAGATGTTGATGAGATTGGGATATATTGGGATCCTAGATCTTCAAGTTTAATATTCAAATTATTTTCTGAGACTTGCGATTAGTGAAAGGTCCAAGAATTTAGGATAAAAAATGAGATACTATTTAGTCATTTTGTTAGTATTACTCTTTCATATAGTTGTAATAGTTGAATATTTGATTTTGTAATTGAAATATTTGCATTACATATGGAGTATGATGATTCTTGAAGTTCCCAATTTAGTCTGTGCAATCCCCGTTTTGTACTTGTGACAATAATGCAGTTCGGGGGTTTTGTGAATTCCCAATAATTTAGATATGGAATTTCGCAAAGCAGTAATTGTATTCTCAATTTCTCTAACAGAATTAGTAATCACATTCTTTTATATGTTATTCATAACTCAGCAAGTCTAGAGTTGCAAAGTTTGTTTCACAAATCACAACAGAAGTCTCTCAGCCATAAGTTGAAACTATGGTTATGTTTTTTGCACCGGAAGTTTTGACAACAAAAAGTTTTGTAATGACCTTAACGACCATTGTGGAAGTTCCTACAAAAATGAATGTTTTTCCGCTCCCATTAGTTTCCTCTGGTGTTACTTGTTCAATTTTTGCGTGGTTGGCTTTCAGAAAAAAGTCTAAAGGTTGAAGACTTTGGGAGGTTTTGAGTTTAAGGCTTTAGCTGTTCTAAAAGTGAGTTTGATTTCATTTGGAGATTCGGGTCTCGAAATGGAATTCCATCAGCCTCGGAGCATGGATATTGATCTAGGAGAAGTGTCGAAATCAGATTCAAGGTCTGTATGTGAAATAGTACTCTTAAGTTGGAAAAGTTGATTTAGAATGAGCTAGGTTTGACTTTGATCAACTTTTTGAATTTGGTTTCTTGGATTGGATTTCTGATGGTTCCATTGATTCCGAGAGGTGCTTGTAGTTCTAGAATAAGCTTTGTCATATTTTTCAAAAGTCTCAAGGACATTTTACTCTTTTTGTGTTCTAAACTGGTTTAGTTGAGTTTTATCGGGCTCTAGGTCAAGGAGACCTCGGATTCAAGTTTTGATCACTGAGTCCAGAATGTCAAAGTTAGTAGGATTTCATATATGGTTTGTGTGTATCAGGTCCCAAACGAATAGTGAGGGTCCATTCCATGATTTTTGTGTTGTAGCAATTGCTGATATCTGGTGTCAGTAATTTTCTTATTCGCGTTTGCGCAAGTCTTGTACTCAGACCTCTGTGTTCGCAGGGTAGAGGTTTTGGTCACCTCCGTATGTTACTGGTGGTCCACGTTTGCAGAGGGTTGGGGAGTTTGACTCCGCGTTCGTAGAGGTCATTTATTGCCTAAAAAGTGTTTAATCGGGAAAATGCCCCTTTCCTCCATTTTTGAACTCCAAAAGCTTGAGTGGGCAATTTTTGATGAAAATCTTGTGGAGAAAACGTTTGGATAAATATTTTTAACTTAAAACCTTGAATTTCCATTACTTTCTTTATGATTTTAGCACCAAATTTCTTAGTTTTAATTCTTAATTTCATGAATTTCAAGAATTCTTGACTTGAGAAGAATTGGTGACTCTTACCTCGTTGTTCACTCAATTCTTATATGATTTTCACCCATGAGTTTCATTTTTTTCATATAGAACATGGTTTCACACTCAATTTTCAAATTCGGTAATTTTAAAACTAATTAATTTTTGGACGATTTTACCCCTAACCCCAACTATGGCAATATAGGTATCGATAGATACCTTTTGATTTTTAGATTATGTTCTTGGTAGTGGTTTGACGATTTGGAGTTGGTTCTCATGAGTCATTCTTTTGGTTGCTATGTTCGTGTGTGGTTCAGCCTCGACGCCGGTTTAGCCAACCTTTCTTTGGGACTAGGGTAGAGTAATTGAGTATTCATATGATATGTTCTATGGGATGGGGTGATATGACATGTACGTGTTGAGAATTATTGATGTCATACCTTGTGCATGTTCTTATTTGATTATGATTGATGTAGAAACATGGATATGTATCATATTGTGATTGTGGCGCATGGAAAGAAGGTATACTTGTGATTGGATATTCTAAATAAGAATTATGGCCTGTTATGAATAGAAGATGTGAACTTATCATGAAATGATCGACATTTGGGGAACACTGTGATATATACTATGCTTGTGGTGATGAATATTGCTTATGCATTGTGTCCCATTGCATGCATTCTGATATTGGATATTGTAAAAGTTGGTAATTTGAGAACTGTGGCACCACCTTTTTTGTGATAAAATGTGACATCTTTTAAAATCCTTGACCATGAGGGGGTGGCAAGGAGAAACAAAATATTGTAATTGTTATTGAGGTATATGACTTGCGAGTTCTCCATGAGTCCCCTTAGTTTATGGAGCCTTAGCTCGATGGGGGATATAGGCGGCAAGTGGTGAGACAGTCTTAATGCCACCTTAAATTACATACATTGCATCATCATTTTTATCATTGCAATACTATATTTGAGCGGAATATTGTGTTGTGACAGGTGTTTACTCGTTTTTGTACTATTTGAGGATTTTATAATTATATTGGTGGCACTTTTCCGGATTGATTTTTCTAGTTTAGGTGGAAAAGATCCTAGTTTACTTCATAGTTTATTCAATTTTTTAGTCTCAATCGGTTAAACCTACTGGTGACATATTGTGTGTACTCACTCTCCCTAATTCTTCTCTCCCGCAGCTTTCGGTCAGGGATTACCATGTGGTGGTTGATTTTTGATCATGCAGTGGTTCTACTTCCATCTCGTGGTGAGGGTCAGTTCCCTAAGTCCCCATTTGATGTTATGTTGCAGTATCAGTAGTCTTTATTTAGAATATGAGACTATGATGTATTTACTTCCTTTCAATACCAGTCTAGATGTTCTTTCGTACTCGTGACACCAAGCCTTTGATGTTAATATTAGCATTATGTGTACTTTCGCATCTATTAGCATTGTGTATCTTTCGTATATATATACATATATATAAAGCTGGTATTATTGTTTATTTGTGATTTGTGGTCCTTCAGTCTTGGTCCATTATCGGGTCATGACAAAGTTGATCTAGACCAACTCATAAACCTCCATGTCAAGACTTTTAAAATCATCTGGCCATATAATGGTATCAAGTTCTAAGTATGAGAGGCAATGGGGATAAAGCTTTGTCTTCCATGAATTTTCAGAATATTCACATGATTGACGCTCAAAATATATCTCTGCAGTGATACCATTAATTTTTGGAACATTCCGATGGAGATACTAAGTTCTTACAGGGATATATGTAACACCTTATGCAATCTCACGTATGAGAAATATAAGGAAGCAAAGTTTACGCATTTTAAAGTCGTGCAAGATTGGACCTAAAATTGACAATATTATTATTATTAGTGGGTTGGGTTAGTTTGTTATACATTGTATTCAAGTCTTTGTTTCAATTTTTCAGAATAAATTTGATATCATAGTAGGAAGCAACAAACTTAAAATCGTGAATCCGCCAGAAATTTGAGATCATAATAGGAACCAACAACTCAAAATCCTGAATCCACCTTTGGTCTAAGTTGCTTGGACTCTCAAAAAATGTTGCCACACCCGTATCGGATCCTTCAAAAATACACTATTTTTGGAGGATCGGACACGCACCCGTCGACATTTTTTAAGAGTCTGAGCAACATAACCTTTGGCTGTCACTAAAAATCCTAGCGAATAACTAGAGCAAAAGATAGATGGAAGAAAGAAGGACAATACAAATTACTGGCTGCTCAACAGATGCAGAACTCTCTGGACAAATACCTGCATTAAGCGTAAATGAAAGTGTAAGTAAACTGCCTTCGGAGAAAATCATCTTCTAGCAGTCGAAGTTCTTATTTACATGATATAAGATAAAAACTAAAATGATAACATTACCATAGAATGCTCTTCATGAGCCATTTATGCT
Source organism: Solanum medicagineum (assembly GCA_026153255.1). Lineage (NCBI taxonomy): Eukaryota > Viridiplantae > Streptophyta > Magnoliopsida > Solanales > Solanaceae > Solanum > Solanum medicagineum. Next base: position 15,583 of record JAPFFP010097906.1, on the reverse strand, counting down.
GCCCTTCTAAATTTGGCTAGTTCGGCCAAGACATTCTCGAGGGGAACTCTCAGCTTGCTCTTCTTAGTCTGCAATTTTTCACAGCAACGTCAGCATCAGACCACTTTACTACAATGCTAAGTACACAAATTAAATAAAATGATATAGACAGAGCACAATATTCATACAGTACTTGCCTGTGAACCTCGAAAAATATAGCAGTTAGTGCTATCGGACAACTAATAATTGGCTGTGAAACCATGACACTTTCATTCTACAAAAGCTCGACATTGAAAACAGATTGGAAACTAAAAGCAGTAATTCCTTTTCCTATTTAAGTTAAGCTAACAGCAGTAGTCGTCCCACTCAAAGGAAACAATTCAAGAAACAACTCTAGTTTCCTCCCATCTTTTGTTAGCATGAACATATATAGATGGTTCTTGAAGAAATTAATTATAGTTGTCTAGACAAACTTAAAATTCAATTAATAGCAGCCAAAAATCAATATTCATAATAGTAGAGTCTATACCTTAAATGCTTCATCAACTGAACTTCATCTATACAACAATGAAACATGAAAAAATTGCCTCACATCACTTGTAAAAGATAGACGTATGAGCAGGTAAAAATCTTCAATACCTCTCCATCAGAAACTCGATTCAGTTTTAGAAGCCTGATCTGAGTTAAATGAAAATCAGTACTAGAAAATTTTCAAGAGGCAATGATAACAAGTTCTCTTTTATCTTCTAATAATACAAGGTCTCAAGGAAACTCGAGTATTTCTTTAACAGAAAAGCCTGTTCCTTCACGCATATGCCAATGTTCGAATAATGGAAAGATCATAGGATATCCTGCATGATTTACATTTAGTGTAGAATATTGTATAGCATTAGTTGTAGAATATATGCAAGAAATATTCTAGATGCCACATTTAGTGTAGAATATTATGTAGCATTAGTTGTGAATATTATTCACATTAATTTGTAGGATTTATATTAAGGAGAAAATATTTTTTCTTGTGTATTCATACTGATGTATTCTTATGTATTCGAATCAATGAATTGAGACAATCATTCCTTGGTTTCTCTTTTCTTGACATAGTATCAAAGTCTTCTCTTCTTTGATTCATAGAGTGTTGGATCTGTAGTAACTTTCAAATATTTTTTGGATTTTTTTGTTTTCGTTGTTGTTAATCAACAATTAGTCCTAGCTATTTGGGGCCCTTGGTCTTTGATTTTTCTAGACATTTTTTCGTATCATTGTATTTTTGGATTTTCCTATTCAAAAATATGACTTCACATCACTTTGAGTCATTCAATGTTCGTTTCACCAGAAAAAATTATTCTGCTTGGGAATTTCAGTTTCAATTATTTGTCATTGGAAAAGAATTATGGGGCCATATAGATGTAAGTGATCCTACACCAATTGATCCTACAAAATTACGTTAGTGGAAGGTCAAAGATGCTTCGATCATGACATGGATTTTAGGGTCAATCGACCCTCTCATTGTTCTTAATCTTAGGCCATACAAGACTGCAAAGGCCATGTGAGATTAATAACAAAAGGTTTACAATGAAGACAATAGCGCAAGACGCTTATATTTACAAAAGGTTTACAATGAAGAAAATAGCGCAAGACTCTTTCAGCTAGAGCATGAAATTGCTAATTACTCTCAAGGAGATCATTCTACTCAGGATTACTTTTCTAAATTTCAGAACTTATGGGCTGAATTAACGGATTTTGCTTATGCTAAAATACCTATTGAATCTCTCCCTATTATTCAAGCACTTCATGTGCAAAGCAAGAGAGATCAATCTTTGATGAAATTGCGATCTGATTTTGAGATTGTTCGCTCTAACTTGATCAATTGTGACTCGTTCCCCTCTTTGGATATCTATTTTAGGGAGTTATTTTGTGAAGAGCGACATTTTCTCACACTAAATGCTCTTAAGCAAGATACTGTTCACACTGTTGCATTTGTTGCTCAAGGAAAAGGAAAAGGCTGGGATATGAGCAAGACTCAATGCTACAGTTGCAATGAATATGGTCATACTGCTAACAATTGTGGTAAAAAGTTTTGCAATTATCGTAAACAACACGGGCATATTATCAAAGTGTGTCCCACATGCCTTCATAATAGCAAGATCAATTCTTTTCAAGGTGGGATAAATGGCTCAACTTCTGGTAACTCAGTTTCAATTGGAGCGGCTAAATAAGTTCTTACTCCGGAAATGGTACAACAAATGATTGGGTTAGCCCTTTCAGTTTTGGGATTATAAGGTAACAATATTACATCTAATTTTTGGCTTGTTGATTCTGGTACTTCCAATCATATGACCAACTCAACAAGCATGGTAAAAAATATTCGTGAGTATCGCGGTCCATCAACAGTCCAGATTACCGATGGTAGTAATTTACCAATACCAAGGTTGGGAAAAAAACTTTCGAGAATGCATTTGTACTACCAAAGCTCTCCGCTAGTCTTATTTCTATTGGCCAGTTGGTAGATAACAATTGTGATGTGAATTTTTCACCTAATGGTTGCCTTGTGCAGGGTCAGGTGTCAAGAACGATAACTGCGAAGGGGCCTAAAGTTGGAAGATTGTTTCCTATATGCTTTTCCATTCCTCCTGTTCTATCTTCTGCTTGTACTTCTCAGCTAGTACGACTGAGATTTGGCATAACCGTCTAGAGCATCCAAATTCTATTGTGTTATTTCATATTTCACATTCTGGTTTATTGGGAAATAAAAATCAATTTTCACCAACTCCCTTTGATTGTTCTACTTGTAAATTAGGTAAAAGTAAAGCTCTTTCATTTCCTAGTTTCAGAAGTTGTGCTATTGTGACGACTCAAGCCTAGGGCCTAGACGTGACATGGTGAATGGGAAACATGTAGGGATCCCAAACGAGCCTCTTAACATATCATTACACTTTATTGATTGCGAAAGCAATTAAACAACATAATAAGAGTAGGAATAAGGGAAAAAGGCTAAAGGAATACTTTCATAACATAAGCATCAAACAAGAGAGTCAAGGCTCAATACATAACATGTCCAATAACACCTCTACTACATAGATAAAAGTGGGGGCCAAGACAAGCAACCAAGCTCACGCTCATAGTCAATATATACATAAAAGAAAGATAGTCTTAGAACATAGCATGAGATCATAAACATCATCCCTGGAATAGAGGACTCACCAACTAGCTTGAGAGTAATCGTACTAGCCATGTGGAGGAAGATGCTCAAGCGGGGCTCCGGTTCCTACATGGTGTCATCATATAGGCATAGAGTATGCGTTAGTACGTTTGAATGCACTAAGTATGTTGGATACAATGCAACAAGAGATACATAACACAATCGAGATGCATAAGCATAGACAATGAGTAGCATAGAACAATATGACATGCATGGAAGATGCTTGAAGTAAATCATGCTTATATAGAACATAATACATGTGTAAGGAGAGACCATTAATAGTGAATATCCAAGTCCTACCACCTCCTTGGAGAGGTGAATGAGGTACAAACCACTCAATGTGGTTGATGAGGTACAAACCCCCCAATATGGTTGATTAAGTACAAACCCCTCAACATGGTTATCAAGGTACAAACCCCTCGACATGGTTGCACGGGCCTACCACCTCCCAAGCAAGGCGATCGAGGTACAAACCCCTTAATATGTTTGCATGGTCCTACCACCTCCCAAGCAAGGTGATCGAGGTTTAAACCCCTCAACATGGTTACTTGGGCCTACAACCTCCCGAGTGAGGCTTGGTCAATTCCCAACACTATAAAGATAATATCATATACATATATTTTTTTCATGATAATATAGTCATTCAACTCATCAGACATGCATTGGGCTTCAATTACTAAAGAAATCATAACAGGACATTTTATCAAACTTGGCGGGTGTGTAGTACTTGTGTAAAACCATGAAATTCAAGAGTGGAATCATACTATAAAATCCAGTGTAAAACCATCAATAGATACTTGGAAACACCCTCAAACAATATACATCAAACCCTTCATCAAATCTCATAATAAATCTTAGATTAATAGCCCAAAACATGCTAAAACAATCACAATTTCATGAAACCCCAACATAGTGTGCAGTGAAATTCATAATAAGTAAGACCCATGAGTAAATCAACTTTAAATCCTGCAATTTAAGTAAAAGGGAAGCTTAGGCTTCATGGGTGAAAAGAACCCATGAATGAAATCCACATACCTTAGCTTTGGAGAATTCTTGATGAAGATTGAAAATTGAGACTTGAAGCTTGAATGAAAACCTTAAGATCCGGATGAGTTTTGGGACTTGAAATTTGGGGAGAAATATTGTCTAAGTGTTTAAGTGAGTATTGGATAATGTCTTGAATGATATGAAGGTGAAATGGCTAAGTATAGGTATTTTCGTGAATGGGAACACATAGGCCCAAGACCAAAAAGTCTTGGACCGGGATAGAAACTGGAAGCCAAAAATACACTATAGCGCGCCCTTGGCGCGTTCCACCAGGGGCACGGATGCTCTTTGGAAATCGCATTTTTGCGATTTTCAAATTTTGCTACGGTTGCTATTAAATTGGAGTTTGACCCATTTCCCACTCAATTTTCCCCATGAACAAGAATATGAAGTTGAATTTTCGATATCTTGTACGAATTTTGAGATATATGAATATTACGATTCCAGGCACTTCTGAGGCATATTTTTGGGCACTGTTTTGGGTCGTTTCAGCTACAAAATGTTTTGATGTCATTCATATTGATGGTTGGGGTATTTCACCAATTATTTCTCATGCTCATTTCAAGTAGTTTGTGTCATTCATAGATGATTATAGTCGATTTACATGGGTGTATTTTCTTCGTTCCAATTCTGATTTCTTTTCCATATTCAAGCCATTTTGACTTACATCAAGACTCAATTTTCTACCTGCATCAAAATATTAAGATATGATTCTGGTGGAGAGTATATGTCTAATGAATTCAATAGTTTCTTGCTTCAGAAGGGAATTGTTTAACAACGCTCTTGCCCATATATCCCATAACAAAATGGAGTTGCTGAACATATAAATCATCATATTTTGATGTAAATCGTACTTTATTGATTGAGTCATCTTTCTCGTCTAAGTATTGTGTTGAAGCTTTGTCCACTGCTGTCTATTTAACTGATAGGCTGCCATCTAAAGTGTTAAACCTTGACTCTCCAAATTATCGTCTTTATCATCAAAATTCAAGCTATGATAATTTTCATACATTTGGTTGTGTTTGTTTTGTGCATCTTCCCCCTTCTCAACCCAATAAACTTTCAGCTCAGTCTACTAAATGTGCTTTCATGGGTTATAGTACTTAACAAAAAGGTTTTATTTGCTATGATCCAAGTTCTAACAAATTTCGTGTTTCTAGAAATTTTTTTCCCTTCAGAATCAATATTTCTTCCTACTCATTTTGAGACATTTTCTGTTTCTCTTCTTCCTAGATTTGAGGATTTGTCTTATTTTTCTAAGAGATTCAAACCTGGATTTATGTATGAACGACATCATCCAACTTCAACTCATCCCAAAATTGATCTGATACCTGAGACTGCTCTCAACCAGAATCTGAGATTTCTTCAAGTCCTGCTCCTCTTGAGCCTCTTTGGTGATCAACCACAGTATCTTGTACTCCTAACTAGTGTGGTTTCTCCTCTACATTATCCACCATCTCTATTCCAATAGGTTATGCACGAGCCTCCAAGCTTGAGTGTTGGCAAAAAGCAACGAACGAAGAACTTTTTGCACTTAAAGAAAAATATCACATGGGACATTGTTTCTTGTCCTTCAGATGTCTGTCCAATCAGATCTAAATAGGTTTATTCAGTTAAACTCCAATCTGATGGAACTCTTGTTCGGTACAAAGCTCGATTGGTGATCCTTGGTATCAAATAGGCGTATAGCGCGGATTATGAGAATACCTTTGTACCAGTGGCAAAAATGACTACGGTGCGAATAATTATTGCCATTGTTGCGTCACAAAATTGGTCACTTCATCAAATGGATGTAAAATATACTTTTTCTCCATGGTGATCACAAAGAAGATATTTGTATGAAACCTCCACCTGATTTGTTTTCATCACCTACATCAGATGTTTGCAATTTGAAGAGATTTTTATATGGATTGAAATAAGCTCCCCGAGGTTGGTTTGACAAGTTTTGGTCTACTTTGCTTCAGTTCTCTTTTGAACAGAGTAAATATGATTCATCTTTGTTTCTTAGGAAAACATCAACTAGTTGTGTTCTTCTTTTGGTATATGTAGATGACATTATTATCACAGGAACCGAGTATTCATTAATTTCTAACCTCCAGAAACAGCTTAAGGATTCTTTTCATATGAAAGATTTTGGTACTCTTACATATTTTTTGGGTTTGGAAGTTCATTGTGATTCTTTAGGTGTGTTTTAAACCAGCACAAATATGCTTATGACTTCATTGCTTTGGCTGGTATTCAAGAATCTTCTTCCGTAGATACTCCATTGGAATTGAACGTGAAGTATAGTTGTGATGAAGGATATCTTCTGCCTAGTCCAACTTTGTATTGTCAATTAGTTGGGAGACTAAATTATCTTACTATTACTTGACCTAATATCTCTTTTGTAGTTCAACAAGTCAGCCAGTTCATGCAGGATCCTCGTCATCTACATTTGGTGGTTGTTCGTCGTACCATTCGATTTCTCCTAGGAACATCTACTCGTGGATTATTCTTTCCTAGTGGTTCTCTTATTCGACTTAATGCATTTTGTGATTTTGATTGGGCTGGTTGTCTTGATACTCACCACTCTATCATAGGTTGGTGCATGTCTCTTGGAGGTTCCTTGATATCTTGGAAGAGCAAGAAGAAAGATCATGTTTCAAAATCCTCAACAGAGTTTGAATATCGAGCAATGTCTATAGCTTGCTCCGAGATTATTTAGCTTCGTGGTTTGTTGACAGAAATTGGATTTCCTCAATCTAGTTCTACTCCCCTTCACGCTCACAACACATGCGCCATTCAGATTGCTGCAAATCCAGCTTATCATGAAAGAACCAAACATATTGAAGCGGACTGTCATTCTATTAGAGAAGCTGTCAATAAAAGAGTTATTACCTTTCCATATGTATCCAGTGGTCTTGAGATAGTTGATGTGTATACCAAGTCAATGGCATGAAAACGCCGTCGATTTCTAGTTGGCAAATTGATGTTTTTTGATCTACCAACATCAATTTGAGGGGGCATGTTAGCATAATGGAAAGATCATAGGATATCCTGCATGATCTACATCTAGTGTAGAATGTTGTATAGCATTAGTTGTAGCATATATGCAAGAGATATTCTAGATGCTATATTTAGTGTAGAATATTATGTAGCATTAGTTGTAGAATATTATGCACATTAATTTGTAGGATTTACATTAAAGAGAGAATATTTTCTCTCGTGTATAAATAATGATGTATCCTTATGTATTTGAATCAATGAATTGAGACAATCATTCCTTATTTTCTCTTGTGTTTCTCTGTTCTATCCCCTATCAAATGAACTGGTAGCATACAAAGACAAGGGAAATGCAGAAAGTCAAACATGCACTTCCTCACACAGGTAGTTTCACAGCTGGATCATCAGAAAGTACACAGGTGATTATCATAAAACCTGTTCCTTTACTCGGTTGGATTCCTTTCAAAAATATCAGCAGCATCACAATCCATCAGGCATGTTGTATTTCTAGAAGCTCTTAATATAAATCAAGAGATTCTTTGAAAAACTTTAGAATAGAATTGACATTTAAGTAGTCTACTCATATTATAAGCCATTTAGTGCTTGATTTATGTGAAATATAGAGATAATAGAACAATCTTACTACTCATATCATTCAAAAAAACAAGACTTATTTGCATGCGTACAAGCAAGTCTATCTAAGGAAACAAATTAGAAGTACACTCCCCCTTAAGTTGGAGCATAGATGGTAATCATGCATAACTGGTAACAATATTATTCCAATTGCTCTCCAGTCTTTCACATAACAAGTAGAGAGCATGTTCTCTTGAATCTCTTCACAAATAAAGTGACAGTCAATCTTAATATGCTTTGTCTGTTCATGATATACTGGATTTGAGGCTATGTATAGAGCAACCTGATTATCACCCCCAAAGTTTTGCGGAGACAAAGTCTTTAATCTAACCACAGTTAAAAGGTGATGTAACCATAGTATATCACATGTGAATTTATCCATTTCTCTATATTGGATCCTACACTAGATCGAGATATAATATTTTGTTTCTTCTCCTCCAAGATACTAGATTTCTACCAACAAAGACACAACACGTACAGTTATAAATCTTCTAACAATTCTTGACCCTGCCCAACTAGCATCTGCAAAACACTCAATATGAGTATGTCCGTAATCACTATACAATATGCATATTCCAAGACGAGGAGCTCCTTTCAAATAAGATAGGATTTGCTAAAAGGCTGCCCAATGTTTTACTGTGGGTGCAGACATGAAGATTCACATGTTAGCCACGTTATCTGTTTTGTGAAGTAGCCGTTTTGGTTGTTGCATCTGTTTGGGAGTCAAATAAGTTGCTTCCTAGTCTTTAGGCTATAGGAATAGTGGAGTCAGTTTTAGGATCAGATTTTCTAGGAGAATAAATGTGTTCTATTATTTACTATTTTTCATCTATTTAGGACTCTTGTAACAAAGTATTTTATGAGCTTTAATACAGCGAAAATTTCCACACTAGCAAAGTATTGATTTCTGCTATTTGGTATCTTAGCCAGAAAGTTCTTTTTATTTGTTACGGAGTACGAAAATTGGAGCATATTGATGGAGAGCAAGCGATTCTCTGGGAAAGGAAAAGAGACATGATAAGTCTCAAGTTGAGTGCTGTCAATGCCATCGTTTTGGACACTATCGATCTGAGTGTTGTACCAATTTCTAACTTTGCAAAGACAAAGGCATGATGGGAAAATGAAGGAAGAAGAAGAGGAGTTGTTTTTTTGAACCAAGCACCACAGTTGTTTAACAGCAAGTTGGCAGCTGACTTAAGTTCTCTCGGAAGCATATTACCTCATTCGAGATTGGTTTATGTTGATGTATACAATCTTCCACTTGATGTCATCAACAACCCTAAAAATATGGTACAAATATATCTGCATTTTTCTAAATATCGACAGGATATCCATTTCTTATCTTCAAATGATTGTGCAGGATTCAATATTGCAGACAAAGAATGTTGCGGGACAGGGAAAATAGAAGTTGCAGAGTTATGCACAGTTGTGTGTTCCGGTGTTTCTGATTATGTATTCTGGGATAGCTTTCATTTTGCAGAAAAAGTATACAGATTTTTAGTTCATCAATTCTTGCCCAACATTTAACGAAACTTTCTTCATTTTAAGTTTTTGTAATAAAGTGATATATAATCAATGAATTCTTAATACTTGTTGCTGAATGATGGTCGGTTGTATACTCCCTCGTTTCAATTTACCAGTCTCTGGGTACGCGCGTTTCGCATGTTCGCCATACATCAATAAGTATAAAGTACTCAGAATTGCATGAAACATTTCAACATTCTGTGAGATTTGGGAATAATTCAGGGTTATCTGCCATGGGAAAAGGGAAGGTACAGCTCTCAACCAAATACAAGTCCATTCAAACCATAGGTGATGTGTTTTATGTCCCCGCATTGACAAATTTATTAAATGTTGGGCAGGTTCAAGAAAAGGAATACAAACTTAATATCAAAGGTGGAGTTTGTAAGATACGAGTACTGAAATAGTGCATTTCAAGAGTAGAGAACATGAGTAGAGTAAAATATAGTCATTTAGATATCATTCAAAGTAACCACCAGCATTATAGTAAAACCCTCATTTTTGGGTATCATGAAAACCATTCAAAAATCCATAATCTTTCCGAGACTTTCAAGATATCATAGCATACAAGCTTTAGCTTCATAAAAATAATATAATCTTATTTCTTGATAGAAGCTCATGCATCAATAATCAAATATTCAAAATATTCCCAACTTATTTCACGCATAGGAGTAATAATAGAAGATACGCATAAAAAATCTAACTTTGAAATCATGAAATTTCATAAAAAGAAAGAGTTGGACTCCATGGGTGAAAGGACCCATGGATGAAGACCCACATACCTTGATGATAGGGGATATAAAAACCTTGGGAGATCACGAGGAATTCAGAACCCTAGCTTGCACCTTCTTGCTTGAAACCTTGTAGGAACTTGAGAGTGTTTGAAAGGGTTTAGAGACACAGGGTTTTTGGAATAATGAAGAGTGAGATGTGTTCAGGTTATATAAATTGGTAAGGGACATTGATGGGGTCAAAATGACGTAGTTTGGACTTAAAAGGAAGAGGAAAGGTCAAACTTACCCCTATTGAAATCCTGGCTAGATGGGCCCACGAGACCTCGTCTACAACTCGTAACTCAATTTACGAGTCGTAGTCAACCTTTCATAGACCAAGGTTGCCTGAGAGTTAGGTTATTGGAATTTTTCACGAGACCCTCATTGCCAAATTATGACTCGTGGAGTGACTTACAAGTTGTATGAGGATTCATAAATAGAACTTTCAGAAGGGTCCGAATTTCACCTAGTCTGCCAGATTCTACGAGGCCCACCTGTATGGGTCATACTCTGACATACGAGTCATAGACCCTTTCGTAACCCTCGACGGTTCAACTTTTGCAAGCCTATTTCTTGCATCTCACCTACCCCTACGAGTAGGGTCTTACATTACCTACCCGTGGGAACATTCGTCCTTGAATGTGCTAAGGTAAGCCCTAAGGAATGGGTTCATGCACTATTGATGAGTCATAGAAATATGAGTCTTTTAACGCTTTAAACAAAGGATTTTTTTGCATGTTCTCAAGAAAAGTTGTTATTTTGATTTTTGTTTTTTGTTGTTTTTCAGGAAAAATGACTAAGGCATGGAGAAATGAGAGTACAATAGAAAAGGATGAAAACATGCAAAGAGGAGCAAAAATGGAACCAAGTGTAGGCACACGGGGGCCTAAATGGCTCGTGTACTTCAACACTGACCGTGAGGCCCATCGTGTCCTCACACGTGGTGGCTAATGGCAGTTAGAAGGAGAAAAAGAGGCATAGATGATAAAGGCGGACCCACCGGCATGTCTCACAGACCGCGGGGAGTGTGACGGGCCGAGCCAATTGCAGTCAAAGTGACGCGAAGGTAATACCATCGAAAAACAAGCGAAATGGGCTAGGTAGAGCTAGATGGAGCTTGTCACAGGCCATGTGACCAACCACGGTCCGTAACATGAGGGCGTGAGGACTAACTGGAGCAAAAAAGGTGAAGGCAAGTCATATGGACGGACCGTCAACTGCCACACGGTCCGTCTAATACAGCGTGAAGAGGCAGATGGGGTTGAACCAACGGCAGCCACACAGACCATTTGACGGTCCATCTACCGTCACGTGGGCCATGTGGTGGCATGTGTCCATGCCGACAGATTTTTCATATTTTAATTTGGATTAGGCTTTCTTTGTAGATAAATAGTTATTTTATTTTGTTTTTGAGTAGTCTTGGACAGCTAGGGCAAGAAAACACTGAAAAATATTATTGTCTTGGAGATTTCACACGATTTTCGGATTTTGCTTATCCAATTCAAGATTGTAACTCATGGTTTTATTGATTCTTCAATAGTAAGTCATTTATTATGAATTCCTTGTATCATTGTGGGTTTTCTTCCTTGAATATACTAGGCTAAACCCATAACTAGGGTTTTGGGAACCATGAAAAATCAATAAGATAAGCGAATATGGTGTAAATCTCAGGATTGATTAGCGTATATATCGTAGTAATCATCATTATGATTTTTTCCTTGATGAGTCGACGTATTAGGGTAAGCCTTTATTCTTTGCATGCCCAAAAGGGATGTTTGATTAGAAAAAGAGTTCAACGACGAAAATTCGAGTTGTTAACCTAGTCTAAGTACTTGAGGCCGAAAGGTGAGAGTATTCCGGGATTAACAACACGGGTTAGTACGTATACATTCTGAGACAGAAAGTTGATGGATGATATGCATCTAAGAAAGACCGAGAGGTGAATTAGATGTTACATAACTTGTTAGATCTTATATATGTAATCATGAACGAGTTTACCATTTGATTCGGCAATCACATTAGATGTCATGGGGAACACAACCCTAGCCTCGCATAAATTTTTTGAAACCTAGTCATTCTTGCACTCATTTATTGCTTCATTTTAGTAAATTTAGTTTGAAACACAAAAACCCAGCATTTACTTTATGCATTTTTTTTGGGAATAGATATTACATATGAAAACGGTGCTAATAGATATATTATCATGCATTCCCTATGGGATCGACCTCAACTCTGGTTGAGTTCTATATTTGATCAATGACCGCTTTACTATTCCTTTTGGAGTGTAAATTTGGGCGTAACAAATTTTGGCGCTGTTTCTAGGGAACATGATGAAGAAATAGTCTATTAGTTTCTATTTTCAGTTTGTAATACTAGTCCCTAGTTTTACTTTTGTTTCCTATTTTTGTTTCTTGGTAGGGAGCCAGTGTTGCATCCCAAACACCCAAAGCAAGCTGAAGCACTTGTTCCCTAGGATCCTGAGCTTACTAAATCAATCCACAGAATAAATGCCCAAGAACACAAAGCAGCTAGACGGAGAGAGTTGGCTGTGAACCCTGCAGTTGGAGGAAACGACGGTTTGGGTGACGATGACAATGCTGGCAATGAGATACCACCGGCAGCACCACTTAGATAGGTGCCGCTGCCTGGAGTAAGACCCCAAGTTCCTCTGCGTCCCCAAGCAGTGAATGATGATGATGAGGGTCCTGGGACCATTGGAGCAATTGTGCTTCCCCCACTATTTGCTGGTGTTAATTTCACTATCACTAGCACTATGCTGCAGATGCTACAGTTGAAAGGGTTGTTCAGCGGAGCAATAACTGAGAATGCAAATCAGCATATCCTCAACTTTTTGGCAACATGCCAATCCTCTGTGATTCATATGTTCAATCAACAGACAATTAGTTTGCAGTTGTTCCCGTTGTCTCTTTCTGGTGTGGCAACTAAGTGGTTGAACAAGCTTCCACATGATTCCATTCGCACCTGGGGAGAATTAAAGAAGGTATTCTTGGAGAGGTTCTTCCCCACATCAAGATAGCTAAAAATCACATATGATGTTGGGTCTTACAAGCAACTGCCAAATAAAGCACTACATGAGACTTGGGAGAGATTCAGGTAGAAGCTTAAGCAGTTCCCCGATCATCTCCTCACAGATGAGCATTTGAAGGTAGTCTTCTACATGTTATGCAATTTCATGACAAAGACGATCATTGATGCTGCTTGTGGGGAATCATAAATGTCTAGAACTTTTTCGGATATAGTGGTGATCTTAGACCAAGTGGCCAAGAACAATAGGGCATGGTACACTAGAGATGGAGACTGTTCGGGGATCGTCTTTGAGATGACTGTGGAACAGCGAAGACAAGAGGAGGAACGGAATCAAGACATGGCACACATGAAGACCCAACTGGACTTGCTGGCAAAGCAGTTCTTAGACGGAGGTGTAGAAAAGGTAAAAGTTGTAAACACAATGCCTAGGTACGATGATCAAGGGTATAATTATGATGAGGAGGCGAACTTCTTAGGCAGCCAGGAGGGTTACCGACCATGTAACACCAGTAACCAAGGTTGAAACTATGGTCATGATTTGAACTATCAAGGAAACTGACAGAATATAGATGGCTATAGGAATCGTTAGCGTCAGAATGACGGTGGTGGAACTTAGAAGAGATAATGGCAAAGATGCTTGACAAAATTGAGTCCACTAAGGTAGGGAAGCGAGATGTAAAAGGGGGAGATGTCCAATGTTCGACAGTTGGTCGACTTGCATTCCACCTCAATCAAGCAACTAGAGCAGTAGATGGGACAAGTGTCAGCTGCCATAAACCAGAGAAAAGCTGGTTCACTGCCGATCAACACTATTCAAAACCTAAAAAATGATAGTCATTGCATGGTAGTAACCATGAGGAGCGGTAAAGTACTCTTTGACCTTGTTTTACCTAGTAATACAGGTCTGGATGAAGCTAAAGGCAAGATGCCCAACCCCGTGGAGGTGCATGTCGATAAGTTGACTGAAGAAGCTGTGATGACACTAGCAGAGCCTGAGGTTACTAAAGAGCCTTAGGTGACACCAGTAGTGACCAATCTCTGCCAGCCATCCTAAGCTACCACCACCATTCCCACAGAGATTGCAAAAGAAGGTTGAAGATGGAAAGTTTCAGAAGTTCTTGTCCATGCTAAAAGATATTTCAGTGAACATTCCTCTAGTAGAGGCACTTGAACAGATGCCGGGCTACGCTAAGTTCATGAAAGACTTAGTGACTAAGATGAGGATATCCACGATGGAGCCGACAAACGATTTCCACCACTATAGTGCCATTGCCACAAGATCTCTTGTAGAAAAGAAGGAAGATCCGGGAGCTTTCACTATCTCATGTACTAGTGGAGCATTTGATTTAGCAAGAGTTCTCTGTGATCTGGGTGCCAGCATCAACTTGATGCTACTACCAGTTTAGAGGTAGCTGGGCTTTGGACCCCCATACCCACCATAATGCGGGTACTCATGCCAGATAGATCGGTAAAGCGGCCCGTTGGGATTTTATGTGATGTGCTGGTTCGTGTGGGCCGATTCATCTTTCCTGCGAACTTCGTTATTCTAGACTGCCAGGTGGATTTTGAGGTTCCCATTATCCTTGGGAGAATATTTTTGGCTACTGGCAGGGAATTGGTAGACGTAGAGCGAGGAGAGTTGACGTTTAGACTAAACATTGAAGAGGTGAAGTTCAGTGTGTGTGCTACAATGAAGAGACCTAAAGAGGTGGCGATGATGTCAATCCTAGATGTTGAAGATGATTGCCTTTTTGAGATCCCACTAGAGGAAACTGTCACGACCAAAGCCTAGGGCCTAGACGTGATACGGTGAATAAGGAACCCGAAGGAACCCCAAACAAGTCTCTTAACTTGCCATTATACATCATTGTTCGTGGAAGCATACAAAGACATTAAGAGTTATAATAGGGAAATGGAACTAAGGGAACTCATATAAACATCATAAGCAAGAGACAAGAGTCAAGCTCATTATAAGTACACAATATGTCCAACAAATACCTCTAATACACAGATATAGCGGGGGCCAAGACAAGCTACCGGGTTCACCCTCATAGTCAACATAGAGCATAAGAAACATGTCTCATTACAAAGATAAGATCAACTTAAATCGTGGTCCCCGGAATGGAGGACTCACCAACACGCTTGGAATAGCACCGTCTAGCCACGTGAAGGAGGTGGATGATCAACTTGGGCACTGGTCCCTACATGGTGATATCATGTAGGCAAGAGTATGCGTTAGTGCATTTGAATATACTAAGTATGTAGGATGCAATGCAACAAAAGATAAGCATCATAATCCAAAATGCTTAACAATAAGCAATAGTCATAATATAACAATATGACATGTATGATAAATGCATAAGTAAAACATGCTTAAGTAAATCATGCTCATATAGAATAT
>JAPFFP010097859.1:0-20057 GCA_026153255.1 Solanum medicagineum | reverse complement strand
CTGTCTGCAGGTGTGGTTAGTCAGTAAAACAGAGGAAACTCTGCCAAAATTTCGGTAGATTTCTTAGCTGTTATAATTGGTCTTTGGATTAGTGTTTGTCTGGTGCCTAATCGGCACTAGTCACGACTCCTGGGTTGGGTCGTGACAGAATTAATGAAAGATTCATTTACTTTACGGCTTTAGTGGTAAATGATGTGGATTCTGAGAAAATTGGTCGAAGATATTTATATCAGGCAAAGAATTGAGATTATGAAACGTCAAAGTGAATTATACGCTGAAAATCTTGAGAAGAACAAAAAAAAGTTCAGTTCATCTGCTGACCTTGATATGGAATTTAAGGAGAAAATTTTGGATCCAATTAAGAAAAAAAATAAGGGAAATGGATATGGAAGAATAGGTCAAAAAATGAGCAAAGTTAAAAAAAAAGACATCACGGAGGACATTGTAAAATAAAGCAAAATATCTACATGAATATCAATTTTTGGAGACAATGCCAGTGACTTCAGGCGCAAAATCAACTTCAATTCAACAAAAATTCATGATGCAAAATTTTGAGGTTTATATTCCCTTCGTCAAATTAAACATTTGCCACTATTTTGTGACTTAAAACATTGCTAATTTTGATTTTTTTAAAGAAAATCATTTACTAATTTTATTTTTCCTATCAATTATTCACATGCAGTTACATGGAGATTCACACAATAATTTCAACTAACTATTAACTAAATATTTGAGTGTGCAATCTGGTGTTAGCATTCAAAGTCTAGACATAGACAATGCATAGAAAGATGCTGGTACCAGTGAAGAAAAAATTGAATAGATCATTAAAGTATAATGAATTTTATTTTTATTTTTATTTTTTTGAAAAATATATTTGTAATTTGAAAGTAAATATTTTGTGTGACAAGTTATTTTGGATATTTTGATATTAGAAATGAAATGCAAAGAAAAATCTTCTTAAGCATTTAAAGTTGTTTTTCCTTATTTATATGAAACATAGAAAGAAATTAATCATAAAGTGAAGAAAATTCAGACCTGAACAATATAGACAAATGAAATTGCAGACAAAGATCTAAACAATTGAGCAAGATTTAGAGGGAGAATAAAGATGCGAATATCAATTTTTCAATTTCTTTAACATGTTGATAGAATTTCAAATCGTCAAACAAAATTGGAACACCAATCTTTGAGAAAATGACATGTTTAGCTTCAATTGCTGAACATGCATCTTTGATTTTCAATGAATTTTCTTTTATTTAGAAGTGATGAAGAGAAGTCCTGGACTTGAAATTATTTTAGAATAAAAAGAAGAAGAGAAGTCCAGAAAAATCTTAAAATTTTATTGGAATAAGTATTATATATACACATATACAATAAGTAATATAGATATGTTATAAAATAAATCTAAAATTGACTAAAATAAATTTTAGAATGGAGTAGTAAAAGCAAAATATTAAATGGAGAAGAAGAGAGAGGAGGAAATATGTAGCAGTGTATGATTTCTCTATGTTTCCATGTATTTTGTCTTACACGATAAGGGGGTTTTATATCCTAAAAAGAGGGGAGACATAATGAATGGAGTGGCACCATACCCACTACCACTCAATTATTCTTCTCACTTTACATGAATTAATTAATCATTTCTAACTCTCCCCCTTAATTGTTCATGTAACAAGAAATGTTTTAAGTGACCTTAATATGCACTAGCTGCCTCGTTAAAAATCTTGCCAGTAAATATTCGGTAGAAAAAAAAAGCTTTAGCTAAGGAAAAAAGAGTACAACATGCATTTTTCCCCCTGATTAAAACTTCATTTGATACTTTGGAGATGGCGCATTCCAGTTTTATATCTTCACTTCTCGAATATCGACGTTGATAATACCTTAATGAATAAATCCGCTAGATTATCACTTGAATGAATATGCTATACATCAATTTCACCTTTCTTCTGAAGATCATGTGTGAAAAATAATTTTGGCGAAATGTGTTTCGTTCTGTCTCCCTTTATGAAGCCACCTTTCAACTGAGCTATACACGCGACATTATCTTCAAATATGACCGTGGGTACCTTAACGTCATTTTTCATTACACACTTATCTTGGATGGAATGTATCATAGATTTCTACCACATACATTCTCTACTTGCTTCATGAATTGCTATTATTTCAGCGTGATCTGAGAAGTAGCAACAATGGAGTGCTTTGTAGATCACCATGATATAACAGTTCCTCCGTACGTAAACAGATTGCCCGTTTGAGATATAGCTTTATGTGAATCTGATAAAAAGCCTACATCTGCATAATCAATAAGGTCTGTATTGTCTTTGTTAGTATAAAACAAACCCATATCAATTGCACCTTTCAGGTATTGCAAAATATGCTTGATACCGTTCCAATACCTTCATGTTGGGGAAGAACTATACCTTGCTAGCAAATTAACAAAAAATGTTATATCGGGTCTAATTGAGTTAGCAAGATACAAAATTTTTCCAATAGCACTGAGAAATGGTACTTCAGGACTAAGGGGTTCTTCATCCTCTTATGGAGGACGGAAATGATCTTTATTCACTTCAAGCGATCTAACAATCATTGGAGTACTTAACAGATTTACGTTGTCCATATAGAATCATTTTGAGATTTTCTCAGTATAGGCAGATTGATGAACAAAAAATTCATCTGCTAAGTGTTCAATTTACAGACACATACAAAATTTTGTCTTTCCGAGATCTTTCATTTCAAGTTCTTTCTTTAAATATTCAATTGCCTTTAGGACCTCTTTAGGAGTTCCAATGAAATTTATATCATCAATATAAACAGCGAGTATTACAAACTTTGATCCTGATTTCTTAATGAAAACACATGGACAAATGATATCATCTATATATCCTTCATTTGTCAAGTACTCACTAAGGCGATTGTACCACATAAGCCCTGATTGTTTCAGACCATATAATGGTCTTTGCAATTTGACTGAGAATATTTATCGAGACTTATTACATGCTTCAAGAAATTTAAATCCTTCTGAGATTTTCATGTAAATTTCACTGTCAAGTGAACTATATAGGTAAGCTGTAACTACATCCATTAGATTTATTTCAAGATTTTCATGTACAGCTAAACTGATGAGATATCGAAAAGTTATTTTGTATCCATAACAGGTGAATATGTTTCTTCATAGTTGACACCGGTTCTTTGAGAAAAGCCTTGTGCAACAAGTCATGCTTTGTATCTTATAATTTCATTTCTCTCATTTTGCTTTCGCACAAAAACCCATTTACAACCAACTTGTTTTACACCATTAGGTGTTTAGACTACAGTTCCAAATACATTACGGTTAGAGAGTGAATTCAACTCAGACTGAATTGTTTCTTTCCATTTAGGCCAATCATCTCTATGTTGACATTCTTCGATGTATTTAGGCTCAATATCCTCACTCTCTTGCATGAGTTTAAGTGCAACAGTATATGCAAAAATATTATACACTGTAACTTTCGATCGATCAAAATTTATCTCATCACAAGTAGAACTTATAGGAAGTTCTTTATTTACTTGAGTTTCGACTTCACTGATTTCTTCAGGGATATCAGGATTTCTCAAGTCTTGACCTTCTTCAGTAGATTCTTTTGTAGTATCATCTTTGTTATTCTTTACATTTCTTTTTCTAGGATTTTTTATCCTTTGAACCCAATGGTCTATCAGGCTAAAGGCGTGTTTGGGATTCAGAAGTTGTGATACTAGTAGATGGTCCATTTGGGACATCAATCTGGATAGGCACATTCACTGTTGGGATATGTGACTTAGTTATCTGTTTCAAATTAGTAAATGCATCTGACATTTGATTTGCTATTGTTTGCAAGTGGATGATCTTCTGGACCTCCTATTCACAGATGCGCGTTCGTGGATCAAAATGAGATAGTGATGAGACTTTTCACGCAATTTCTTTATGTTTTGGGTGGGGGGGTCCTTTTTTTATCCCCCTAATTGCAGGAAAATTGTTTCATCAAACCGACAATGTGCAAATTTGGTAGTAAATAAATCTCCTGTCAATGGTTCAAGGTATCGAATTATAGAGGGTGAGTCAAACCCAACATATATACCTAACCTTCGTTGAGGGTCAATCTTAGTACATTGCGGTGGTGCTACAGGCACGTATACCACACAACTAAAAATTCGTAAATGGGTAATATTTGGGTCATCATCAAATGCTAATTGTGATGGAGAATATTTATTATAACTGGTCGGTTTGAGACGTACAACTGCTGCTGCATGTAAGATAACATGACCCCACACGGTAGCGGGTAATTTTGATTTTATAAGCAATGGTCTTACTATTAATTGTAGGAGCTTAATAAATGACTCTGCAAGGCCATTTTGAGTATGAATATGAGCTACCAGATGTTCAATTTTTATCCCAATTGATATGCAATAATCATCGAAAGCTGAGGTTGTAAATTCACCAGCATTATCTAGATGAAGAGATTTAATTGGATAATCTGGAAATTGCGCCCATAATCTTATTATTTGTGCCAGTAGCCATGCAAACGCCAGGTTGCGAGATGATAAAAGATACATATGAGACCATCTTGATGATGAATCTATTAGGACTATAAAATATCTAAACACTCCACAAGGTGGGTGAATAGGTCCACATATGTCCACATGTGTACGTTCCAAAAATCTTGAAGATTTGATGCTGACCTTCAGGGTCGATGGTCTGGCAATTAATTTGTTTTGATAGCAAGCAGCACATGAAAATTCGTCATTCGTAAGAATCTTCAGGTTCTTTAGTGATGACCAGTGAAATTTTCAATAATTTGTTTGATCATTATTGATCCAGGATGACCTACTCGGTAATGCCATAACACAAAAATTTTTGGATCAGTAAACTTCTGGTATACGATGGAATGTGCTTCACTGACATAAATTTCTGCATAATATAGGCCAGACGATAAAGTTGACAATTTTTTCAGAATATATTTTTGTCCTGATACACTCTTGGTTATACCAAGTCATTCAATATTCATTTCATTTAGCGTCTCAACATGATATTCATTTTTGTGGATATCTATAAAACTTAGCAGATTCCTCGGGGATTTAGAAGAGAACAATGCATTTTCTATAATAATTTTTATCTCCTTAGACAGAAATATAATAGCTCTTCTGGATCCTTCAATTATTTTTGCATTACCAGATATTATAGAAACATTTGTCTTTCTTCTAAGTAAAGTAGTAAAATATTTCTTGTCTTTAAAAATTGCATGCATTGTTCCATTGTCAATTACACAAATATCTTCGCGGTTGATTATTGATCCAGACAAAATTTGAGGCATACCCATTCCTTTTAAAGAGAAAAGTAATTAAGTTAAAAGTTATTTTAGACCTCATGTATTTTTAACGAAAAATCTTGCATAAGTATCATAATAAGAAAGATGTGATTTTAGTCATTTTACATGAATTATAAAAATATGAATTCAGACATAAATATAGAAGTGAAACAATCAGATGAAAATATTATCAGACTTATTAATGTTCATATTTCCATCAATATTAAAAATTTCTTCAGATAAATTTAAGTAATCCGTTATATCCAGATGCATCTATATTATTTTCAGACATAAAGTTTATCTCTGAATTTTCGGCTCCGTTTAATGATGTCTGATATAATTGAACAAGATGTTTAAATGATCGGCATGTCTTTGACCAGTGCCCTTTACTTTCACATTTGTGACATATGCTTTCTGAATTTTTCTTTGGAAAAGCTTCTGGCTTTTCTTTCCTTCTTTTTATATTGCTGGTCGTGGCTCAGTGCGAGACAATTATCATGATTTTTTTTTTGACCGCAACCACAACCATGACCACTTCTGAGGCCATGATTTCTTTATTGTTGGTTATAATTTGCCTAATTTATTTTAGGGAGTGACAAAGAACCAACGGGCCGATTATCATGATATTTCATCAACAATTC
Source organism: Solanum medicagineum (assembly GCA_026153255.1). NCBI lineage: Eukaryota > Viridiplantae > Streptophyta > Magnoliopsida > Solanales > Solanaceae > Solanum > Solanum medicagineum. The sequence goes on along the minus strand of JAPFFP010097859.1, from coordinate 14,095 downwards.
ATTATGTCTTTCAGCAATAAGAAGGTGAGTGAATTCAGAATGTTTAGTAAATCCCATATCGCGATATTACTGCTTCGGGACCATATTTTCGAAGGTAATGTGGAGTATTCTTTTTTTTTCAAGTTTATCTTATTCAGTGATTTCTCCTCCGTATAAATTCAGTTGTGATATAATTTTGAATATTGCTGAATTATATTCAGTTATATTTTTGAAATCTAATAATCTTAGATTTAACCAATCATGATGTGCTTGTGGAAGGACGACCAACTTCATGTGGTCAAATATTTCTTTTAGATTCTTCCACAATTTTAACGAATTTGTGTGGAAGGATGACCAACTTTAGGTGGTCGAATATTTCTTTTATATTTTTCCATAATTTTAACGTATTTGTGGAAGGACGACCAACTTCAGGTGGTCGTATCATTCTTTAAGATTCTTTCACAATTTAAGGGAATCTTTTATTATAAGATATTGTAATTTTAACCCCTCATCAAGATGGTGGCGTAGAAACATTAAATCTTTGGCACGGGCTTGGCTGAATGTTTTATTGTCATCTTTAACGGTGTCTGTCAGACCTATTGATTCAAAATATAGTTCAGCATCTAGTGCCCATGATAAATAATTTATTCCAGAAGTATTATGAACAATAAATTCAACTTTTGAAATTTTAAATATTTAATAAAATGAAATTCTTACCTACTTTGTTACCTATTTAAAACAACTTTAAATGGGCAGAGCTTCGTGCTGATAACGTGTTATAAAATAAATCTAAAATTGATTAAAATAAATTTTAGAATAGAGTAATAAAAGCAAAATATTAAACAGAGAAGAAGAGAGAGGAGGAAATATGTAGAAGTGTATGATTTCTCTGCGTTTCAGTGTATTTTTTCTTACACGAGAAGGGGGTTTTATATCCTAAAAAGAGGGGAGAGATAATGAATGGAGTGGGACCCACACCCACTACAATTCAATTATTCTTCTCACTTTGCATGAATTAATTAATCATTTCCAATAATATACACATATATATATACACTCTATTTTTTATTTAACATTTTGATTTAATTAAATTTTATGGGGCCTACATTATATGCACTCCATTTTTATTTAACATTTAGATTGAATTAAATTTTATGTGGACCCTGTAATTTTCTATAAAATTCCACTTAAACTTTATGTTCTCACTCCTTTTTAATTTTATTTACAAACAATTGGACCTCCACAATTCACATGTCAAAAAATTAATGAATCCTCATATAAGTTTTGTTGTTTGTATCTCACTCACAATAAAAATTTTCACCTCTTCTACTCATATATGACTGTCTTGAAGATGTATGTATACACATATATTTTTCCAATTTTATATGACAATTTTGAGAGCATTTCTTATCTGATTTGAATGATTTAAAATGCTACGTGACTCGAAATTTCACAAGAAATATTGTGGTGAAGTCAGATTCGAGATTTGGTACGTATTTTGAGATAAATTTCTACTTTTTCATTGATGATATATTGAGCATGAGTGAAAACTTTACATTGCAATATCTTGGTCATTTCTCAACGGAATTAAGTAAAATTTGAGCCTAAATTGTTCTACGTTCCGAGAGAAACACCGCGCTATGCTGTTAGTTTGCTAATTTTGTTCAGTTTAAGAATTTTGATTGAGAAAGTTTTGAAAGGAATATTCTCCCGACAAAGTTTTAACTTCGTTTTGGGGCCTTTTCTCGGACTTCTAAGGTCCATCTTGAACTGCATTTCTAACTATGGTTTTGAGGTGATATAGGGATGTTTTTACAGGCATTGGTTTGGCATTTCGGGTATGCACCCTGGTTTTCCCCATTTTAGTTGTAATTGATGTAATTTCACCAATTTCTTGAGATTTTAGGAGAACTGGTCGGCCCACCATATGAATGGTGTGTACGAGCTGTATTACATTGCATGATCCGTAATCGGGGTCTCGTACTCTACTATTGGAAATTTAGACTTCAACTCTATGACGTCCCTTGACAACTCGTAAAGTGGTTTACGATCCATAAAGGGGGTTTCGTCTGATGAAACTACAGAAAGTCCTAACCTCTGATCCTCGTGGCATGAACCATCTTCTATGAGTCATAAAACCTTCTACGGCTCATCTGCATGATCGTAGAATTAGCTTCAGAAAATAGTCCCTCACCAGAATTGTTCACAAAATCACCCTACGACCCATAGAATGAGCTACAGCACGTAAAGGGCCTCGTATAACAACAAAATTAGCAACTTCTACAATTTCCCCCAAAATAAAGACTAACCTTTAATCCTGCAAATATAAACACAAAAACACATAAAACCAATTAATGTCGCATTAAGAACACATAAAATTCCAAGTGTTAATCATCAAAAGTATTGTATTTTGGCAGTACATCAACACTTTCTATATATAATATAGTAACACACATGAAATGCCCCACATGTGCTTTGAAATGCTCTATAATCATAATTCTCATATATCTCAAAATCTGTGCATGATTTCAAAAATCTGACTTTATATTCTCGATTAAGGGACAAAATTGTGTGGGAAATGGGTGTAATCCAGATTTCATAAGACTCGTAGCGAAAAATAATTTTCATTAATGTGACGATGTCCAGTGGTTGTCCTCGCCCTGGGTGCAACGTGCCTGGGGCGCGCCACTGTGTAATTCCAAGTCTGTGTCCGGTCTACGACGTGCTAGGGGTGTAGAGAAGTGTATTATTTTCCTTGGTTTTTATAGTTCGGCCAAGTGCATTGGGATCATAGCCTCATGCCCACTTAAACGTGAAATCACATATACTTAGCCATTTTTCAACTCTATAACTCACAAAAACCTCACTAAGACTCTATCAATTCTCTCATTCAAATCTAAGAAATTCAGGTTTAACTTTGGGGCTCAAGGATTCGTTTCAAGCTCTAAAACCACTTTAAGTTCATCTCAAGAAATTCAAGATTTAAGGTATGTGGGTCTTCATCCATGGGTGCTTTCACACATGGAGCCCAACCTTCTGTTTTTATGAAAATTACATGGTTTCAAGACGTACTACCTATGAGTATCTTTTATTATAAAATATGAACATAAATCATGTTCGGATTTTATCAAGTATTGATTAATTATGCATGGATGTCTATTTCAAGTGTATTTCATGAATTAATTTTTTCTATTGAGACTATGCATGTTTTGAGTTATGGAACTATGAACTACTATAAGCTTTTGTGATGGATATCAAGGTACCCTATATGAGGGTTTTACTACATGTTGATGGATTGATTTGCATTGAGTTACTCATCTTATTTCACTTTTGAATTTCATGATTTTGAACAAGTATCATGAACCTCCCATGTGTTTGATAAAATGACATGATAAGAATTCTCAAGTTATTGATGATCTATTACATGATTTACAAGTCAAGTGATTTCATGATGATTAAGGACTTTCAAGTATGTATTGAAATCATGAAAAGTAGCTATGATTTTACAAGTATCAAGTTAAGTCCTATTTCAAGTTTTTTACCTCTTGTGAGTGATGTGCTGTCAAAATACAACACATTTGATGCTAAAACAAGGAGTTTTGTGAGTTTTTAATGCAAGTTTTTATGATATTTTTGTGTTTTTGTGTTTTTATTGTAGGAAAGGTAGGTTGGCATGATTTTGGAGAAAAATTACAGATTTTGCTGAAGTACAGAACATATAAGCTCACCGATGAGTCGTAGCCCTAACTCTGAGTCATAGGGTGATCTCATAGCCAGAAACAGAGAGCAACATTCAGAAATCTGCTAAGTAGAGGTCATCCTTACGAGGCCACCCTATGAGTCGTAGGTCTCAATATGACTTGTATAGGTGGAATCGTAGCAAGAAGCAGAGAACCAAAATTTTGGACCAAAAACTGAAGGCCTAGACTACGAGAAGAGCATACGAGTCATAGCTCAAGCAATGACTCGTACCAGTGGTCATAATAGTCAAGTCCAAAGCGCCAATTATCTGATATGAGACCTTGATTACGATTCGTAGGTCACCCTACGAGTCGTACCTGTGAGACGTACCTGCTGCCAGCTGTCTTTTCTGTGTGATTTTTAGGGTTAAATTTCTAACTACTACATATACTTTTTGTTAGGGTTTATTTAAGGAGATTCCAGACCTGAACATTGAATATTGCCTTTGAATATTCTCTCTAGAATATTTTAGGGTTTTGGTGTGGATTTTAATTTTCTCTTGGAAAATCCAGTTTTGGGGAGTCCAAATCATACATTGTATTCATTCTCAATCTATCAAGCTTGTGGTTTGCAACTTGTGATGTATCACTCTTCATTGCTTTGGGTAAATTATCAACTATGTCTTGTATTTTGTATTTGTTCGTTTTGCCTTAGCCATGAGTAGCTAAGCACCCACAACTTGGGGTTGTGGGAACCATGGGTAATTGATTTGAGATGAGCTAGATTTATTGTGTTTCTATGATTTGGGTTTTGCATGTATTGTCTATTTTCCTTCATTATGATTGTTGTTGGTGGTGGCCAATACCAAACCCTGCCTACTATCACGATCCTGACCAAGGTAGTGACGAATAGGAAAAAAGGAGTAGATGACATGATTCAATTGATGCGTTCACGTCTAGTCAACTAAACTTGACCAGGGGAAGGTTGACTGGGACAATAGGTAACGGTTAGTTGGCACACCATTGTTGCCGACCAAGCGCCATGGTGAAATTCGACCTTCACCTTCACAAGAGGGCTGGAAGAACCTAAATTACCATCCTGCATGCGAAGTTCCAATTGTAGTTATGTAGTCTAAGGTAATGGAGTCAACGAACCATAGGGAACACAATTCCCACATTGTCCCTAAAATTGAGTATTTCCTTGCGTAGTAGTATAGTATTTATTTTACTTTTGTTCTTAAATCACAAACCCCCCACCATTTAGAGACTTTAGTTATAGATACTGAAATGATTGATAGTGAATTCTCATAGTCAATCCCTGTATTCACTGTGGATCAGGTTAATTATTGACAGTGACCGCGTTCTTATTAGAGCGTGAACATCATCAAATATTATGGTGCCGTTGCTGGGGAATACGACTAGTTTTTTACTTGATTTCACTATTAGTTAGTTTAAAAGTATTGATTTCTAGACTCTCTTACAGAGACGAGTCCTGTTCTATAGGCAAGAGTCCGAAGACCCTCAAAATCACAACATTTTACTCAAACATTGAGGGGGGTTCTTGGAACAAGACATCCTGCTTGGAAGGCCATGGCTCTTCAAGCTTTCCCCATGACTCTTCGGAGTGAAGCTGCTGAATGGTGGTCAATTCTCCCACCTGATGTTTGTTCCAACTGGGGGGAGGTGTAGAGAGTCTTCCTCAGGAACTTCTATAAGAGGTCCAACAAGCAAGAGCTACAGGATAACATCTACAATTTTAAAAAGGTACCAGGAGAATCTTTAGTAACATCCTGGGAAAGGTATAAAAAGTGTTTGGCGATGAATCGAAACCATTGTCTGACTGATGATGAATTGGTGGATAGCTTCTACCGAGCACTAACCTCTGAACAATAAGGACTTGTTGATACCTTATTCGGAGGGGAGTGTTGGGCATTTCTGAGGTAATCGTACGGTGAAATTGTCGAATACTTGGACAAGTTGTCTGCTATCACCCAAGTTTATCACCCACTGCAAAAGTAGCTAGTGCCATCCACTAGTACATCCGAGGAAATTCCAAGTGCTACTAGAAAGGAGAGTATGCCTAATTGGTTTATGTTACCACACTAGCAATGTATCACTGATAAACTCTCAAGGATTGAGTGAATTGTTGAGCAAGTGCTTTCCAAAAGCAATGAACAAGAAGAGGTTATACAAGCGATAAAGTTTGATGTTATCAAAGTGAACTACAAGGTGGACCAACAAGCAATGGCAATACAGAGACTTGATGACATGGTTGGTCAACTTGTAACATGATTAGAGCTTGTACAAAGAGATCAGAGAAGGGGCCAGGGGAATAATGATGAGACTCCATCAACCCATGAGGAATTCTGAGTACTCATGATGACAAAGTCGAGCCACGACGTTAAACAAAGTACTACTTGGGAGGCAAACCAAGTATCTTTGATGCTTTTGTTTTTTTTAAGTATAATTTGGATGTTTAAATTGTTAGTAGTTTAATGCTTGGTTTGACTACTTACAGACATTGGATCAGCTGTATCATTCTGGAAAGTGGAATGAAGTATCGTTTGTAGGTATAGGTTAGGAGCTGAAAAGATGATGAAAATGGCACTTAAAGCTGCCTCTATGTGCAGCCGGCGACTCATAGTCACCACCACGACTAATAGTCATGCTTCGTAGAGGAAAACAGTGAGTATTGAAAGTTGGCACACACACTATGAGCCAACTTTACGATTCTTAGTGTTACCTATGAGTCGTAAGTGGGGTTCGTAGTACCCAGGTATGGATTCTGAAATTTTTCTAAATGTTGGGTCTGCTGCGAGACTAACACCTATGAGTCGTAGGACACCCTACGAGTCGTAGTTGGGGTCTCGTAGACCCGATCGGCAAAATTTTAAAAGATGACCTGGTTTGGTATATAAAAGGTCAAATGTTAATTGACCCCTAATTTCCCCATTTTTGAACGGTCGCTCCCCCCCCCAAAGTTTCCACGTAACTCCTTTCATCTTCCCTGACCGAATGTCCCATCAATCACCACCAGAATCTGGCGAGTTTTTGGGCAAAGCATCACTAGGGTTTCAGGTTTCTCCTTGTTCTCTCATTACATATAGTTGATCTTCATTCGCTTATTTGGTAATTTCTCGTGGTTAAATTTAGCACACTCATGTTGTGATCCTTGAATATTGTTGAATGAATGTTAATGTTTCAATCGTAGTGAGTACACACATGAGAAAATGATTGTATGAGCATTAGAATTGGGATTTGGTCCCTAGCTTGATTTTAAATGGTATGATTGCTCTTATTGGGTGGTTATAATGTTGATATGGTGATCATTTGAGTTTAATGCATGATTTTTGGGGTGATTATCTTTCAAAATCATGTCGGAGTTGAAATATGGGGATGTTGGTGTGTGCAAATATGCTAGTTCATGATACATACCCATGTTAGGAATTATTGTGAACTCTTTTAGAATCTCCATTTATATGTATTATTGTTGATGATTATGCCTTAGAGACTAGTTAATCTTGGGTATGTAATGAAAGTAAATGGGGATTGTTGTTTAACTGAGGGGTACTAGTTGGTTGTGTTGACATAATTCATAGTGGCTTTAATTGTGTGTGTGTGATGACGTACTGCTTCGATGTTGTTTATTTTTTGCCATTTGAATGGATTGTGATTCTTTTGGGAAGGCTACAGGAGCCCTAGGTGCCTCCTGTTTTCTTATAAGAGGACTCACTATGACTCGTACAGTCACCTAAGGTTTCTTAACTCTTGTCATACGAGACCTACTTATGACCCGTAGTATCTACTACGATTCCTAGTAAGGGACTCGTAGGATCTGCCTTAATTTATTTTGTATTCTGTTTCCCACTACGATCACAGACTATGACTCATAGGTCATTCTACGAGTCATATATGCTGCTCGTTTCTGTAATCAGAATGTTATTTTTAGGCACTTTTGCACGATGAGACTATTGTATGACTCGTAGGTCACCCTACCAGTCGTACCTGTGCCTCGTACTTGTAGACCTGCAGCTGGTTCAGTGCGCTTTGCTTGTGTTTTCCTTTATTGATTCTATTATTTTTGGTTAGGTCTCTGGTGTGAGTAGTTTTTGATCAAATATTATGGTACTCATGACATATTTTTAGGGTTAAATTTTCAGGTCATATGGCTCCCAAGGCTAGAAAAAAAAGTTGTTAAACCTTTGGGACGACGATTGAGGGATGACCCATCGGATGATGAGCAATCTGAGGGATCTGTGGAACTCCATGCACTAATGCCAATAGAAGTCACTAGTCCCTCTCAGTCTAAAAAGTAGGTCAATGAAGACAGGTCGGATGATGGCCTTTCACTTTCAGAGTGGGGGTCCACTGAGGCATCTTATACCCAACCTGAGGGGACTAAGTCTCAACCTCCAGTGGATCCTACTGTTACTGTCACTTCCACAAACCCTAGAAATACTAGATGGTGTGTTCCAGGTATGCAGGACCTATATGTCAAAGGGTTGGAGCCAAAGGGTCTAGGAAGGCCTGTTCGACAATTTCATAAGGAATTGAGGCTTAATGATTCCGTATTGAGTAGAGTGCCTGACTTGGAGTTAGAGATCAACCATCATGGGCTTGCATGACTGTCACAAAAGTTTGGCAAGTATGCCCTATATCTAGTTCAAGAATTTTATGCCACCTATTATGCCACTATTCTCCAAGATCTTCCTCGAAGGAAGAAACCCATAGAGTGGCCAAGGTTGCCAGAAGTTCTAGTGCGGGGTGAAGTTGTTGATATTTTAGAGGAGACTATCAGAAGGGTTCAATTCGGGCCAAATTACATAGTACCTTGTTCCACCGCAGAGTATGATGATAGACTTGCAAAAGTGAGGAAAGCAGTGAGCTAGAAGAATGTGGATATGAAGACAGAGTTGCTCAGGTTGATAGCCAGCTAGATATGTGAGGAGGGTTTCGAGTCCACGTAGGTTACAAACCACACTAATCTAATCATGAAAGCCCACCTCTCATTCTGAGCCAAGTTTTAGGGGTCTATTATCCGTTGGTGCATCAGACCCACCTTCACAGATAATATGATAACCTTGGAGAGAGCTGTACTACTAGTTAGCATTTTAGGTGGCTACGATATTAATTGGGCCCAAGTCATGGCCGAGCAGATCCACGAGTCGGTGATTCGTACTTAGACCTCATTGACTTTTCCCATCCTGATAAATAGACTATGTAATGAGGCAAGGGTACGTGTCTCCCTTCACTTGGACCTATATGTAGAGGCCCTGCACACCATGGATCCCAGCCTAATCAAGGATGATGAGAAACCCTGTGGCCCTACCACAAGAATCTCCTCCGGCTATCCTAGATCTATTCCCGATTAAGCCCTAGACTCAGGGTTTGACTCCAGCCACCACCGACACTACTCCTACTACTACAGAGCCTTCCCCCGCTGCTGAGATTGAGTCAACGTCATCTTCCAGTAATCCTGCATCAACATCATCCACTATGTAGGTTGATTCTCTTATTTCTGCTGTCGCTTTTCGGGCACTAGTGTGCAGGGTAGCTACAGCGGAGCTCAGGTTACAGGCTTTAGCAGCTCAAGTCAGACTATGGCTTAGCCAAACTGTTTGGGACCCAGAGGAGAAGGCAAAAGCATTCACCTGTGATTTAGTGGATGAGAGAGTTAGAGCGGTGGATGCTCGAGTAGATGTATTTGAGGCAAGAGTCCAAAGGAGGCTTGAGAGTGCTTGGCCTGCTAACACAAGCACAATGACAGAGAAGTTGGCCAAGTTTAAGGCTGACTTATTGCAGATGCTAGCAGCCTCTGTTGCAGTCCCGGAGGTATCACCTGTGGGTGATGAGGTTTTTGACTGGTTAGCTGACCGCCCGCATGTCCACAGGAAAAGGCTCCTTGAGATGGATGACCCAGAGATGAGCCAGAAGAGGCCCAAACCTGATGACCTAGCAGCAGAGGGGGAGGAGCTGATACCAAATGAGGTGGTACAGGAGTCTCTAGCTCTGGCAGCTATACAGAGGGAGCAGGAGCAACGGATAACACAGAGAGAAGGCAGTTCACATGCCACTGCAGCTTAGACTCCAGAGCAGGAGATCGTAGCTCAGGACCCCTAGGATCAGATAGATGTCGGTGCTTGAGCACCATGATGTTTGAAACTTTTGACCTCAGTGCTTACTTTCTACTCATAGATACTTTGTTCTTTTTGTTTGACAATATTTTCTTTATGTTGGTTTTGGATTTGTTGAAATGTTTTGTCTTTAATGTTGTTTTTACTTTTGTTTTGGAGGTTTAGCTTTCAAATATTATTTTTTTAAATGTATATATACATATATATGTTTCTGTTATTTGGCTTTCGTTCATGTCTCTACTTTGGTGGCGTGTGGGAAGTTATGGATTAGGGTGAAGTCTGAGTAACCTCAAGTCCATAACTTCCCCTAGTTTTGATCCCAAGGTTTTCTTCCCGTATTTTTTTTCTTGTGGATGTTTTAATTTTCTATTTAACCGGCATGTTTAGGTAGTGTAGATAATTTGTAGATATATAGTAGGTATTATCTGTTGGCATATATATTAAATGCTTTTTGAATGCTTTGGAAAATTTAGGTACCCTCACAATTTTTGAGAATGTTGATCATTGATGTAATCATGCATTTTGATTATCTGGTGATGTTTGTTCTGATAATGTAAAGATACGTTGAGGCTTGAAGCATGACCTGTGAGTCTATACTTGATTGTGTGTGCAATGCCATGTGTGTTGTGAGCTTATTTTGCTGCATTCATGTGTCATATATGGACTCAAAACTTTCCTTGTTACTCTAAGATTGGTTTGGTGATGTGATTGATTTGGAAGTGACCTACCAAATGTGTTAGTGAACCCTTTGTTCCAAATGTTTGATCCTCTCATGCATTCATTCTTTCTTGACACCTAGCTAGCTTAGCCTTGTTTTATGAAATACCTAATATTGGCCTTGGTCTATCCTTGAACATGTGAACCTTAATTGAGGCTGAAAGCCTAAGTTTAGGGTGACTACAAATGGTGGCCCTGGTTTGGGGAATAGATATTGTGTACTTCACCTCAGGCTAAAAGCCTAAGTTGAGGGTGGCGTTTGTTGTGGTAAAGTAATGACAATAAGGTGGTTAGTTGGGAAATAAAGAAAGAAATGAAAAATCATGAGCCCATGGAGGGAAAAGAAAAGAAAAGTGTCTTATTGAAGAAAATAGAAAAAAAATGAGTTCAAAAATAAGGCACAGCTGAAAAAGAGAATGAAAACACCCGGAGAAAGCTTGAAATAGGAGAATAAGGGTGGATTTAGTGAAAATGGTTGTGTCATGAAGGTAAAAGTGTTGGTAAACATGATTCAAGGATAGCTTTTAGTCACTACTTGCCTAAAATGACATACCAAAGCCCCATGAGCCTATGTTACAAGCCGTTAAGTCCTAAAGTGATCCAAATCCACTTTATCACCAATTTGGAAATTGGGTATAGGGGCAAGCCTATGGTGTTAGTCATTTTGTATGAATTTCTTTTCTGAGAGTGAGAATGCTTCCATAGTCCCTGAATTCTAAATGCTTTTTGAGTGAATAAGAGGGACTTCTTTTCTGTGAGGGCATTTGCACTACTTGATTAGCATATGACTATACCAGTGATTCTGGATGGTTAATGCTCCTTAACTTATCTTAGTTGGGTTGCCAGATACATCTTTGTGTTTTTGGTTTGTTTAGTAGCTTTGCAATCTTGTTTTGAAAATGAAAGTTGGGTACCTGAATTAGAGTAAATGATGTATATCCCATTAGTATAACTGATATGTGTCTCTCATTGTCTGCTTAGATTGAGTCATCGCTTGAGGAAAAGAAACAGTTCTAAGTTGCGAGTGTTTATGTGCTGTCAAAGTATAGCACATTTGATGCCTAAAAAAAGGAATTTTGTGAGTTCTTAATATGATTTTTTATGGGTTTTATGTGTTTTTATGTTGTTATTGCAGAAAAGGTAGCTGGCATGATTTTGGAGAAAAATGGCAGAATTTGGTGAAGTGCAGAATATACAAGCTCACCTACGAGTCGTAGCCCAAGCTACGAGTCGTAGGGTGATCTCGTAGCCAGAAACAAAGAGCAAAAATCAGAAATTTGTTAAGTAGAGGTCAACCTTACGAGGCAACCCTACGAGTCATAGGTCTCAATACGACACGTATAGGTTGAATCATAGCAAGAAACAGAGAGCCAAATTTTTGGACAAAAAACTGAAGGCTTAGACTATGATAAGAGCATACAACTCGTAGCTCAAGAAATGACTCGTACAAGTGGGTCGTAACAGTCAAATCCAAAATGTCAAGTACCTAATACGAGACCTCGATTACGACTTGTAGGTCACACTACGAGTCGTGCCTGTGAGACGTACCTACTGCCAGCTGTCTTTCTATATAATTTTAAAGGTTAAATTTGTAACTACTATATATACTTTATGTTAAGGTTTATTTAAGGATATCCTAGACTTGAACATTGAATATTGCCTTTAAATATTCTCTCTAGAATATTTTAGGGTTTTAGTGTAGATTTTAATTTTCTCTTGGAAAACCCACTCTTGGGGAGTGTAAATCATATATTGTACTCATTCCCAATCTATTAAGCTTGTGTTTTGCAACTTGTGGTGTATCACTCTTCATTGCTTTGGGTAAAATTCTCAACTATGTCTTGTATTTTCATATTTGTTGGTTTTGCCTTAGCCATGAGTAGCTAAGCACCCACAACTTGGAGTTGTGGGAACCATGGGTAGTTGATTTGAGATTTAGCATGTTTTGTCTATTTTCTTTCATTATGCTTGTTGTTTGGTGGTGGCCAGCACCGAAACCTGCCTAATATTATGAACTCGACCAAGGTAGTGACGAATAGGAAAAAGGGGAGTAGATGACAGGATTCGATTGATGTGTTCTGATCTAATCAACCAAATCTGACCAAGAGGAGGTTGACTGGGACAATAGGTAATAGTTAGTTTGTACACCATGGTTGCCGACCAAGCGCCATGGTGAAATTCGACCTTCACCTTCACATGAGGGCTGAAAGAACCTATGTTATTATCCTGCATGTGAAATTTCAATTGTACTTATGTATTCTAAGGTAATCGAGTCTACAAACCATGGCGAACACAATTCCCAAGGTGTCCCTAAAATTGAGTATTTCCTCGCGTAGTAGTATGGTATTTATTTTACTTTTGTTATTAAATCACAAACCCCCCCTAATTTAGAGACTTTAGTTATAGATACTCGAAATGATTGATAGTGAATTCTCGTAGCCCTGTACTCCCTGTGGATTCGACCCTAACCTTTGGTTAGGTTAATTGCTGACAATGACCACTTTCTTATTGGAGCGTGAACATCATTAGTGAGCCATTCATGTTAAGCAAGGGTTTATGTATGATTACGATCTACTTTTGTGCTCAAGTTAGGCTCACTACTAAGGTCAAGCATGTTTATGAGCTACTCATGTCATGTTCTTACAAGTTATTCATGTTATGATTAAAGTATGATTATTTCAACTATTCTGTGGGATTTGACTTAGCGCCGATTGAGGCTTAAGATGGGGGCTCGATGGGGTCCTTATATAAAATCTTTAGTCTATAAATTATGTGCCGCCATAGGATTATGATTATTACCTTTGCTATACTAGTGGATCCATCTAGTTCATGTTATCATGTTTTGTTTGCGCATGCAAGTAGATCACACTTTGCCGGGGGGTGTCATGCCCAGTCAACTGAATCGAGAGGATGTCATGCCTCGGAGTCCAAGTTATAATTGTTTGGTCTATATCGATTAAGGTCACTGCCCATATATGTATGATATATATTGTGCAAGATGAATGATTTACAAGTATATTTTATTACGAGCATTGACCATGCATGCCATATTGATAGTATATATCTGTTGTTTATGATTATGCATTTTTGCTATAATGGTTTATATCTTGTTACATTGCATCCCTTATACTTAGTATATTCAAATGTACTAACACATACTCTATGCCTACATGATATTACCATGCAGGGATTGGAGCCCCTTTTGATCATCCTCCACGTGGCTAGTTCTGTACTTCGGAGATAAGCATTGGTGAGTCCTCAGGTCCGAGGAAACTATCTACATTACTCTTGCTATTTTGAGACTTCATTATGTTCTTGTTCTTATGAGGGCGAACCTAGAAAGTGTCTTGGTCCCCCATCCATTCCAAGTTAGAGTTGTCATTGGATATTATGATGTACTTATGCTATGAGCTTGACTCTTTTATGCTTTTATGAATATCAAGACTTCTCTTAATCCCCCTTCCCTTTTTATTGTATCTTGTGATGCTTATTTTGCTTCCGCGACCAAGGAAGTGTGATTGATATGCTAAGAGGCTTGTTTAGGGTCCCTTCGAGTTCCCCATTCACCGTTTCACGTCTAGGCCT
>JAPFFP010097848.1:0-20058 GCA_026153255.1 Solanum medicagineum | reverse complement strand
ACGTGTTGAAGCTACAGATGGATGATCTATCATGGTTAAATTGGACAACCTTGGAAATAGAACATTAGTAATTGTTGTATGTCAATTTTTTTTTTTTTTTGGTAAATAACTGTAAGATCATAAGGCTAAAGAGGCAACTGGACATAGCCCCAGTTCGTCAACATATACCTTACATCTATACTACTGATCAGATATTATCTAGGATAGTATAATTTAGTACATGTAGGGATCTAGCTAGTTTAGACCTCATATTTGCTCTAAACTAGACATCTTGAATTACTGATTTGACGATGGTATCCATTGAATGCCTCTTCCCTGTAAAAATGATTTGATTCCTCTCTAACCACAAACAGCATCCAACATCATATGGTAGATGATAGAGCTTGATGTGTTAGTATGTTTATACTTCTCCATCCAATTGCATTCTCCATGCCAATCCCAGCACGGTCTTACTATATGTACTGCCATTTTAATAGCTACTCCACACTTCTATTGCATTGGGGCATTGGAAAAATAGATGTTTGATAGTCTCAACACTCCCTTCACACATAGGACATGAAGGTTCTACATCAATCCCCCATTTAATCAAACTGTCTTTGGATAGATCTTCTCATTAGCCACTAAGAATGTAATGAATACCCATTTTGGAGGTGCAGGATTGCTATAAATCAACCTTCTCCAGCTTACTCGTGGGAATGCTCCCATGAGTTTCAAGTACATGCTTTGTATAGAGAAGAACTCTCTTATCTCCATGTCATTTTGAGCATTCAGTCCAGATTTACTCATCTAGGAGGCGGCTTTAAGGATCTTCTTAATTACCCATGAAGCTTGATTAGTTATTATACTGTAACATCGCTTCCCTTTACGTAGTACTGGTGTACCAATGAACCCACAACTTATCCTTTTTATTACTTATCCCTTTATGTGACAGCATAAACATGTGTGCTTAAAGCTTATGTTTACATCTATATCTATGATATAGATATAAAAAATAATTAACCTTATATAAAAAGTATGATTTTTCATAGAGGGATTAAGGCGTCATTTATTTTTATTAAGATTAACACATCTGAATTGAAATACACATTTGAATATCAAGATGTGCATTGATACTCAGAAGTCTGAATCTGAATGCACACCCAAATATTAAGATGTTGCATTGAGATCTGAATACTAAATAGTTAATACTATTTATTTTCTTAACATTTGAATGTATAAAATTTATTTTTATTTAAAAAGAATGAATACAAAATTAAAATAAAATACTAAATTTATCTAAAATTATATTAATAATATATTTTAACTGTACATATCAATTTGGGATGGTATTGGGTGATGATGGTGTTTGCGGGTAGTATCTTATATTATAGTGATTGGCAATATTGATTAATCATCTTGTTGTTATTGGCGACTGATAATTAGTAGTGGAATGACACTATTAGCTAATGGAGGTAGTGAATAATGATGCCTGTTAGTGGTATATAATGTTGACTAATGGCGGTTGATTGTTATTAGTGGATATAATAGTGGTTGGTAGTGATGATTGCAAATAATGTCTAGTAGTAATGACGATTTACAATGGTAGTGGTGATTGTGATTAATAATGGTTGTGGATGATAGGAAGTGGTGATTGACGGTGATACTAGTTGTAGCTGAGATTGATTGTTGGTGATGGATGAATGTAGATAGAATAGCAGTGACCTGTCATCTTTGTAGAAATTGTTAAATAGACATCATAATGAGATTAAGATTTTATTATAGATCTTAATCATTTAGACTTATTTGGACATATTAAGTCTTGTAAAATAAGAAAACAAATGCATTTAATGATTAAGAACTCAATTATTAGGATTTAAACAAATGCATCTTTTAGCTTTTTTTATTCTGAATTTTTCACCTCTCTCTAGATTTTTGCTTGTTCCGGCGACATCACCTGAACTTCCGACGACGTCAGTCTTCTTGGAGCTGAAGTTTTGAGTTTTCTGGCGACGTCCCCCTTCGTTTTCCATGAACCCCAGTTGGAATTTTCAGAACAGATCTGGCGAGATCTGTGAAAATTTTCAGTCGATCTTCTCCTTCTTCTTGCTTTCTCTTTCGGAACAGATCCAACTTTCTTCTTTCTTCTTTCTTCTTTCTTCTTTCTTTTTTCTTTTATGGCGAGTTCTAGCTAGATCTACTGTTTTGCAGTCAGTTTTTGGCGTACTTTTCTGGCAACATCCAGTCATTCTCAACTTCAAGACTACAATTTCAGGCGACGCCATTACCCTAGATTCTGGCGAAGTTTTCCGGCCTCACGTTCAAACAGTCAATTTTCCGGTCAGATTACTTAGGTGATATCCTTTATTTTCTATTTTCTTTCTTGTTCAAATTCCTGTTGTGGTCAGGTTCTTTGTTCTCTCCTATTTTGGCATTATCTCCTGTCTGTATAGCTGCCATTTACTTGCTGATTCTTGTTTTTTGAGCTATATCTCTTACTTCTTATTGATTCTTGATTTGCTAATTATTGATTCTTGTCTATTCAATTTGTTGAGTATTGATTCTTGTATGTTTAATTTGTTGATTATTGATTCTTGATTAATACTTCCTATCTAATACGAAATTTGTGCAATATTTCTTGTCTGCCTGTTACAGTTTTGAATATATTTTATTTTTTTGCTATATTCTTACTTCAATACATAGTGTGATTGTTTCCTATACTTTGTACATCTTGATGTTGTGGGTTGTCTGTTACACATTGTGCTTATTGCTTTTGTTGTGAATTATAGGATTTAGGATTATAAATTCTCTATCGTTTATAATTTGTTGAATTAGTAGGTCTTAGTGGCGTTGGGGTTTAATGGTAAATTAGGGTCATGTCGTCGATTGGGGTCAGAGGCTAGGGGTAGTAGTGGTAAGAGAGGAAGGAGCCTACTTGGATTGAGAATAGGAACGTGGAGCATAGGATCACTTATGGGAAAGTCCATAAAATTAGTGATGAGCCTTAAGAAGAGACAAATTAATATAGCATGTGTTCAAGAGTCCAAATGGGTAGGTACACGTAGATATGTTTAAATTATGGTACTCGGGTGGTTCTAGGGATAGGAACGGAGTAGGCATCTTAGTAGATGAAGACCTTAGGGAGTATGTCGTGGAGGTTAGGAGGACAAAAGATAGGATGATGCTATTAAACTTGTGGTCGGTAGTCATATTGTGAATATTGTTAGTGCCTATGCACCCCAAGTGGACCTAGATGATGAAGTCAAAAAACTCTTTTGGGAAGATTTGGATGAGGTTGTGAGGGATATATCGGCCACAGAAAAGATTTTCATCGGGGTAGACTTTAATGGCCATATTGGTGCCACTTCTAGTGGTTTTGACGATATCCATGGAGGCTTTGGTTTTAGGGAGAGGAATAGAGGAGAGACGTCTCTCTTGGTCTCTGCTAAAGCCTTCGAGTTGGTTATTACTAACTCATGTTTCCCGAAGAGAGAAAATCACTTGGTTATCTGTTATAGTACGGTAGCTAAGACCTAAATTGATACTTACTCCTCCGAAAAGGTGATAAAAGCCTTTGTAAGAATTGCAAGGTAATTCTGAGTGAAATATAAGCTTTTAGTAATGGACTTGGAGATTAAGAGGGGTAAGAGGGAGAAGGTTAATTATGCCCAACCGAGGATTAGATGGGGTGGCCTGAATCCTGCTCTTTCTCGAGAGATGGGGGAAAAGTTAAGTAATTTGGGGGCTTGGAGTAGTAGCAGAGATGTGAACACTATGTGAGATACCACGGCAGGTTACATTAAAAGAGTGGCCACAGAGGTGCTAGGGGTTTCGAGAGGGACCTTTGGTGGACATCAAAGTGATTGGTGGTAGAGTGGAGAAGTTCAAGGCAAAGTGAAAGCCAAGAGGATTGCCTACATGAAGTGGTTGGAATATCGAGATGAGGATGAAAAAATAAGGCTTAAGGATATTTATAAGACGGCGAATACAGAAGCGAAGATGGCAGTGAGTGCTAAGACAACAACATTCGAGCGGTTATATGTTGAGTTAGGTGAAAAAGGTGGGGACAAGAGATTGTATAGGCTTGCGAAGGTCAGAGAGAGAAAAGCTCATGACTTAGACCAAGTGAAGTACATTAAAAATGAGAAGGGTGAGGTGTTGGTGAATGAGAGTTCCATTAAGATAAGGTCGCAAGCGTACTTTCATAAACTCTTAAACCAAAAAGGGGACAAAGATATTGGGTGATTTGGCGCACTTCGATAGTTATCCAGATTTTGGTTATTGCAGGCATTTTAGATTTGAGGAAGTTAGACGTGTTTTTAGTAGGATGAACAGAGGGAGAGCGATTGAACTCGATGAAATTGCAATGGGTTTCTGGAAGAGCCTGGTCAAGGAGGGTATTGAGTGGTTGACTAGGCTGTTTAATGCTATTATGAAGACCGCTAAGACGCCCGATGAATAGAGGAGGAGTACAATGTTTTCATTGTATAAGAATAAGGGTGATATTCAAAGTTGTAACAATTACAGGGGTATCAAGTTATTTAGCCACACTATGAAGGTGTGGGAGAGAGTGGTGCAAATGAGGGTGAGGAAAGTAGTGTCTATTTCTGAGAACTAGTTCAGATTTATACCAGGATAATCAACTACTAAAGCAATCCATCTTGTTCGGAGATTAGTGGGAAAATATAGGGAGAGAAGGAGGGACCTTCATAGTGTGTTCATTGACCTAGAAAAGGCCTATGACAAAGTTCAAGATCTGTGTTGAGCCCTTTTCTTTTTGCTTTGGTAATCGATGAGCTGACACGGGAAGAGGTGCCATGGTATATGTTATTTGCAGATAACATAGTACTGATTGATAAGACTCGGGCCAAAGTTAATGATAGATTGGAGGTTTGGAGAGATACTTTAGAATCCAAAGGGTTCAAATTGAGCAGAACCAAAATAGAATACTTGGAGTGTAAATTCATCGTTGCTAGAGATGAAGCAGACATTGAAGTGAAGCTTGCAACTCAACCTATTCCTAAGAGAGAAAACTTTAAGTATCTTGGGTCCATCATCCAGAGTAGTGGCGATATTGACGATGATGCTACACATCGTATTGGCGCAGCATGGACGAAATGGAGGTTTTCCTAAGGAATATTATGTGATAAAAAGATACCACCTAAGCTTAAAGGCAAGTTTTACATAATGGTGGTTAGATCATCTTTGTTATATGGGGTGGAGTGTTGGCCAATTAAAAATTCACATGTTCAGAAGATGCAGGTAGCGGAGATAAGGATGTTGAGATGGATGTATGGACATACCAAGAGTGATAAGATTAGGAATGAGATCATCTGGGAGAAGCTAGAGGTGGTCCCTGTGGCTGACAAGATGAGGGAAGCTAGAGTGATTTGTTTGTACATGTGTAGAAAAGTCGTATCGAGGCTCCTGTGTGGAGGTGCGAGAAGTTGGATTTGGGAGATGCGCGGAGGGATAGAGGTAGACCGAAGAAGTATTGGGGGGGGGGTGATCAAATAAGATACGACCAAACTTCATCTCACTAAGGACATGACCTTAGATAGAAAAGAATGGAGGTTGCGTATTAGAGTAGATGGCTAACAGGTTAGTAGGGGTAAGTCATTAAATGACTTTGTGATATAGTAAGTTAGTAGGAGTAGTAATGTCTTCACATCATATTTTGTCATTATTAGTCCTATATTTGTTTACTTTTAGCGTATTTACATTACTTGTATATCTTGTATTGTCATGTGTTAATTTTATCGCATGTGCATACTATCATGTGTTTTTCCTTATTAATCGCTTTTTTTGTTCCCTTTCCTTTCCTTTCCTTTCCCCATATAGTTTATTCTACTTATGAGTTTTTGAGACGAGGGTTCCCAGGAAACACTCTCTCTACCTTTGCAAGGTAGTGGTAAGGTCTGTGTACATTTTACCCTCCCCAGACCCCACTTGTGAGATTCCACTGGGTATGTTGTTGTTGTTGTAAACCTTAAAAACAAACTTAATGACTAAGATCTTCATTAAGTTCAGACAAACAAGATCTAAGTGAGGGGAGATGGAGGATATTGATACTTAATATCAACTGTGAAACTTTTTTTTAAAATTAATTTGGACCATGGGTCCGTTTTATTTAAAAATCATTAGAAATCCAAATACAAAATTGTTGGACCAAGGCCCACTTACTAAGCAAAGTGATAAAGTCTGGGCCGGACTAATCTATAAACAAACAAATCCCTATGATGTAGGGGTTCCTAATACATTTCAGGTGCCCTTTCCCTCCATAGCTCATCCGCCGCTTCAGATGCTTCTTTGGAAAGTCCGCTGCAACTTCATTCAACTTTGGGTGGTTAACTATCTTCATCTCGTTTACTCCATGAGTCTGATTATCAGCTATCAAAGGTACATGTTGTGCAGTTCTTTCTCCTTTTTCGATTAAACCTTGTGTGTTCTGACTAACCTTCTTCTTTAGGAATCTCACTCTAGTATGAAGTTGTTT
Source organism: Solanum medicagineum (assembly GCA_026153255.1). Lineage (NCBI taxonomy): Eukaryota > Viridiplantae > Streptophyta > Magnoliopsida > Solanales > Solanaceae > Solanum > Solanum medicagineum. The sequence continues at coordinate 13,586 of JAPFFP010097848.1, read as the reverse complement.
GAAGAGTCCAAACTGGGAGTCATCATTGATAGCCCTGGTATGTATTGTTCTTCCTTCATGCCTGCTCCTTCTGTCTGATTTTCTGAACAATCTCCGTCTTACGGATGAAGATGGCTAGGAGAAAACCAAGTTGTTCACTCCTCTTCTTCCGGAGATTTGTGATGACTTCCTGCCTCTCCTTTCGGATCTGGTTGTATAACTCATCTTTTTTGCTAGATTTTTAGAAGCCCTTTTGCAAGCTGCAATAGATTAGGATCTACCTAACCATGTATTTACTCACTGCTTCGTATCCGTTGCGGTCAGCTTTCTATTCGTTATGAACATAGACTGTAATTCTCCTTGACTTAATTCTGATGCTTGGTACTTCATGCTTGTCCATATTTAGTACTTTCCTAGCCATGCATGGTAACTGTGTATAAACGACATCTTCCGTGGTTGGCTGAATGCTAGACTAGCTATAAAATCTGCCAGATGATTAGCTTCAAGTTGATCTTGTTAATACCCCTCTGAAGACAGTATCTTAAAGCCTGACTAACCGCCATAGTCTCAACCGTCATATTAGTATTCTCCCCAATACAGTTAGCCTCAGCATATATAAGGCCACTTTGTTCATCTCTTACACAGAAACCATAAGAACTCTACCCAGGGTTGCCCTTAGATGCACCATCAGTATTACATGTAACCCACCCTTCACATGTAACTTCCATTTCAAAATATATATATCTGTGCATGAAGAAGCTTGAGGAATCACTTTGAACCTTGACCTTTAATGCGAGAACTTGAAACTTAAAGAACTTAAAGGAACTTGATAGAGGATTAATTTTAGAGAGGTTTTGGGAGGAATTAGAGGGAGTTTGAGAGAGATCAAGGCTAAAAATTAGAGAAATTTCGGGAGTTCACGCATATAAGGGTGTTGGGATATGTCCCAATTGCCCTTGCTTAATTCTGAAAAATTTCAAAAAATTTTGTTCATGGACAGAACAAGTGGGCGACGCGGGCTTGCTCCCGCTAAAGTTATTTTTGCGCGAAGTTCAATTTTCCCTTGTTTTGGCCTAGGAATGGCTTTAGTCCACCTTTGTGCTATCCTAGAACATCTCTGCGATGCAGATTGATCGCATACTTTTCTAGTTAAGGCAAAATCAACTGAAAAATTATTTTCGATACGGTTGACCTAAAAAGTGAAGGCCACAATTTGGCCTTCAGAAAAAGAATACGAAATCCAATTTGCCGAAAAAAGTATGGATTTTACGATATTCAAGAAATACACCATGAGATATTTCGAGTCCCGTGAGAGGTGTTGCAGCTTCGCCGCAATAGTGGTCAGTTTGAAACGACTGATGTATGAAACTTTAGGAGAAAGGTTTCCCCCTTGCTATCCATCCTCAGGAGGAGGTTGGCCACCACTCATGGCAGCTGGTTCCACCAGTCACCAGATGACGGTATGACGACGCTAATTGGCTTTAGGTTTTTAAGAGAGCTTGAAGAGTATATTTCATATTATTCAATCACAATCTGTTGGTATAATTTGTGGATTTTTACTTTTTTAAGCTAATTATCAACTGTGAAACTTATAGAAGTAGGACAAGCAATTTTTTTTGGAAACCGATGTCCTCTGCATCTTATGCTTACAAGCAGATGCAAAATTACAGAAAATAAAAGGGCTTCCAAAGAGTACAAGAAAAAGTTGTTAGCTCCTTCCTTTACAATCTTCAAATTAGTATTAAAGAGCTAAAAAAGTCAAGAAATTGTTCAGTACTGAATACATGGATTAAATTAATCTGACTGAACAACATAAGTAAACACCTAACTTTAGGAGAGTGGCTTGGAGTTGAGATCCCATCAAAACATCTACGGGTTTTTTTGGTCCATAACCACCGAAATATAATCCCGGGGATCATTACCTAAGCTTTCTTAATGGACTTATCAACTCTCCATGTATTTTTTTATGACAAGGGAAACTCATAACCAATACCCTTTTGGGTGCACACAAGGTAAAATACTTGCTCGTATGCAATAGTTTGCAAACCACACACAGGAGAGGTTAACATGTGCGTGGCAAGCCAATGCGACAAGCTCGACCTAGAAGGCCAACCCCTTGCTTTTTTCGGCAAGGAATTTTGAACCTGAGACCTCCAACATAGAAGTCCCAAGCCTAAACAACTGGGTCACCCCGAAGGGTATCGACTCTCTATGTATTCCAGCTCATATAGGCTTCATTCACATTTTGTGGTATGACCCATTGTAAGCCAAAAATACAGCAGAACATAGTCCAAAGGACCTTGACCACTGCACAGTGAAGCAACAGGTGATTGACTATTTCTGTGCTATTTTGACACATATAACACTTATTATCCAGAGCGAAGCCTCTTTTGTTGAAATTATCTTGTGTTGAACATGCTTTGTAGAGAGCAAATCCAACAAAAAACAGATGATCATGGTAGGTATTTTGGTCTTCCAAACGAGTTTTTAGGGCCAAAGTTCAGCGGTCTGATTTTGACAACATAGCTGATGATAATAATCTGTCACAGTGAAGGTGTTTTTTCTTCCCCAGACCAATCTGTCAGCAAAATTCTAATCCTGAATCTAATACTCACTGATATAAATAAATCAAATGTATGCATGTAATCATTGCCTCAATCACCCCAATCAATCTCTTTCGATGACATCTGTTCATCTGTAATGATAGTTTCTGATGCATAGAGATCTTTATCTATTTGTCCTCTTTTTTAGTTATCCTGGGATGCCAGAAAAGGCCTTTTTAGAAGCTTGTCCCATATGTCGTAACCTTTGCAACTGCATAGAATGTCTGTGATTAAATGGGCGAGTGAAAATAGGATTGTTTCAATTTTTCTCTTGGTATAATGCTCTAAAAACATTTATTTATTCCAAATTGAGTTCTCTTGTTTGGAATACAACATTTGATGGATGTGGAAGTGAATTTCAATGATGAAGAAAAACTCGACTAGCCTAAATACATTGTGCAAGCACTTTTTGCCTGCTTTAGAACAATTTAGTTTAGAGTAAATGATTGAAAAGCAGATTGAGTATCAAACGGATTTTTCCAACTCTTAATCCAGCACATTTCTTATGTGCATTATATTCTAGTTGTTGCCACATACTCTGTGCAATTGTGAATGTTTGTCTTCAGCAATCTGGTACAAATCTGGGTAAGCTTCCATGAGTGGAGTGCTACTTAACCATTTGTCACTCTAGAATTCAATATGTAAGCCATCCTTGCTTTTAACCATACCTCTATTACAAATCCACTCCACAACTTGCTAATGTATGTCCAGAGGCCAACCCCATGGGGTGAATTAGAAGCTTTTGTGCTCCATTTATCCCTTCTTTCATGCTTAGCAGCAACAAATTGTTCCCAAACACTATAGTCATTTGTACAAAATCTCAACCACTTCATGAGCAAGCTTTTGTTGAATTTGATACTCAATCTGTTTTTCAATCATTTGTTCTAAACAAAATTGTTCCAAAGCAGACAAAAGTGCTCATACAATATAATTAGAGTAATCGAGTTTTACTTCATCACTGAATTTTACTTCTACATCCATCAAATGTTGTATTCCAAATAAGAGAACAACTCAATTTGCAATAAATAAATGTTTTTAGAGCATTAGACCAAGAGAAAAATTGAAAGAATCCTACTTTCGCTTGCCTATTTAACTGCAGACATTTCTATGCAGTTGCAAAGATTACGACATACAGGGCAAGCTTCTAAAAAGACCTTTTCTGGCATCCCAAGTACCTAAAAAAGAGGACAAAAATATAAAGATGACTAAGCATCAGAGACTATCATTACAGATAAACAAATATCGTCGGAAGAGATTGATGGGGGTGATCGAGGCAATTATTACATGTATACATTTGATTTATTTATATCTATAAGTAGTAATATGTCAGAACAATGATGATTGGGTCTTTGATTGAAATCAATCATACAAATTTGCTAATTTATCAAAGCAAGACACTACGTAAACCCTTTATATCCTTTGGACATATCAAGAAATCCTTTTTATGGTTGTTTTGTAATCTGTATGCTATCATATCATTTATGAGTACCGAAGATCCAAATTTTAAAGAATTGGCAATTAGGCTTAACAACCTCAATGAAAAAAGATGAAAGAATCACTTCCCACCAAAACTCAATCAAAATTATTTATCTTTGGTAAAACAAATCTCAATCAAGTCTGCTCGTGATAAGGAAGATAAGTGACTTGAGTTTGAATTCTAGATCGATGTCTTAAGTCTTACCACCGAGTGATGCGATAAACGCAAAATCTTTTAGCTTTACATTTGGAACAATACACAACTCTGTCTTTGTCATTCCTCTTACACTGATGATATATTCTAGAGTCCCCTCTCTTCCTGCTGTTTTTCCACATCTTATTTTCTTCCTCTTTTTATTCATTTTATTATCAACTTGTTCTTGTTCTTCCTCACTACTGCTGCTATCTATGATCACAACTAGTTTTCTTTGCTTGTTTCCTTCCATTTTTCTTGTTTTTTCCTCCAACAAAATTCTAAACTATTTGTTTCTCCTCTCAGTCGCAATAAAACCTATAAAAGACAATATATGGAGAATAACTTGTTATATTCTACGCTAAATGTAGATTATACAAGATGTCTGTGATCTTTCCATCATGCTAATAATTGAAAGATCTATTCTCCATATCTTGTCATTTATAAGTTTTATTGCGAATGGGAGGAGAAACAAAGAGTTGAAAATTGGAGGAAAAAACAAGAAAAATGTAAGAAATCAAACAAAGAAAGCCTGTTGTGATCATAGATAGCAACAGTAGTAAGGAAGAAGAAGAACAAGTTGATAATTCAACAAATAAACAGAGTAAGAAAATAAGATGTGGAGAAAATAGTAGGAAGAAAAGGAACTCTAGAACTTGTCATCAATGTAAGAGGAATGACAAAGGCGGATTTGTGTCTTGTTCCAAATGTAAAGTTAAAAGATTTTGTGTTCATTGCATCACTCAATGGTAAGACTTAAGTTCAAGCCACTTATCTTCCGATTGAGATTTTTTTTATTGGGTCAAAGATAAACAATTTTGATTGAGATTTGGTGGGAAGTGATTTTTTATCCTTTTTCATTGAGGTTGTTAAGCCTGATTGCCAATCTTTTAAATTTAGATCTTTGACAGTCATATATGTTAGAATAATATACTGAACAACCATAAAAAGGATTGCATGATATGTTTAAAGGATGTGAAGGGTTTAGGTAGTGTCTTGCTTTGATGAATTGGCAGATTTATATGTTAATCAAAGACCTAGTCATTGTTGTGAAATATAAGTATTCACTAATATAAATAAATCAAATGTATATAAAATCATTGCTTCGATCACCCCAATCAATCTCTTCCGACGACATCTGTAATGATAGTTTCGGATGCTTAGAGATCCTTATCTATTTGTCCTCTCTTTTAGTTACCCTGGGATGCCAAAAGAGGTCTTTTAGAAGCTTGCCCATATGTCGTAATCTTTGCAACTACATAGATGTCTGTGATAAAATGGGTGAGCGAAGGTAGGGTCTTTATATTTTTCTCTTGGTATAATTCTCTAAAAGCATTTATTTATTCCAAATTGAGTTGTTCTCTTTTTTGGAATACAACATTTGATGGATGTGGAAGTGAATTTCAGTGATGAAGAAAAACTCAACTAGCCTAAATACATTGTGCCGAGCACTTTTTGCCTGCTTTGGAACAATTTAGTTTAGAGTAAATGATTGAAAAGAAGATTAAGTATCAAACATATTTTTCAGCTCTTAATCCTGCACATTTCTTCTGTGCATTACATTCTAGTTGTTGCCACATCAACTCTGTGCTATGTGAAGTTTTTGTCTTGAGCAATCTGGTACAAATTTGGGTAAGCTTCCCTAAGTGGAGTGTTACTTAGCCATTTGTCACTCTAGAATTCAATATATAAGTCATCCCTGCTTTTAACCATACCTCTATAACAAATCCACGCCACAACTTGCTAATGTATTTCTAGAGGCCAACCTTATGGGGTGAATTGAAAGCTTTTATGCTCCATTTATCCCTTCTTTCATGCTTAGGAACAACAATTTCTTTCCAAAGTATATATATTCATTTTTACTAAATATCCACAACCATTTCATGAGCAAGCTTTTGTTGAATTTGATGCTCAATCTGTTTTTCAATCATTTGCTCTTAACTAAATAGTTTCAAAGCAGGCAAAAGTGCTCCTACAATGTATTTAGAGTAGTTGAGTTTTTCTTCATCACTGAATTCACTTCTACATCTATCAAATGTTGTATATCAAATAAGAAAACAACTTAGTTTGCAATAAATAAATATTTTTAGAGCATTCGACCAAGAGAAAATTGAAAGAATTCTACTTTTGCCTGCCCATTTAACTGCAAACATTCTATGTAGTTGCAAAGGTTACAACAGACGAGGCAAGCTTCTAAAAAGGCCTCTTCTGGCATCCCACGATTCCTAAAAAAGAGGAAAAGTAGATAAGGATGGCTAAGCATTAGAAACTATCATTACAAATAAACAGATGTCTTTGGTAGAGATTAATCGGGGCTGATCGAGGAAATGAGACATAACGTAAACCCTTCATATCCTTTGAACATATTAAGAAATCATTTTTATGGTTGTTATGCATGCTACCATATCATATATGATTACCAAAGATCCAAATTTTAAAGAATTGGCAACTAGACTTAACAACCTCAATGAAAAAAGATTTAAAAAATCACTTTCCGCCAAAACACAAAGAAAATTGTTTATCTTTGGCAAAAAAAATCTCAATCGAGTCTGCTCGTGACGAGGAAGATACATGGCTTGAGCTTAAATTCTAGATCAGCGTCTTTATTCTTACCATCAAGTCATGCAATAAATGCAAAATCTTTTAGCTTTATATTTGGAACAACATACAACTCTGTCTTTGTTATTCCTCTTACAGTGATGACACATTCTAGAGTCCCTTTCTTCCTGCTGTTTTCTCCGCATCTTATTTTCTTCCTTTTTTTATTCATTGAATTATCAACTTGTTCTTCTTCTTCCTTGCTACTGTTGTTATCTATGATCACAACTGGTTTTCATTGCTTGTTTTCTTCCATTTTTCTTGTTTTTTCCTCCAGCAAAGAGTTGAGAATTGGAGAAAAAAAAAAGAAAAATGGAAGAAATCAAGCAGAAAAAACCTGTTGTGATAATAGATAGCAGTAGTAGTGAGGACGAAGGACAAGTTGATAACTCAACGAATAAAAAGAGGAAGAAAATAAGATGTAGAGAAAATAATACGAAGAGAGGGGACTCTAGAATGTGTCATCAGTGTAGAAGGAATGACAAAGGCAGAGTTGTGTGTTGTTCCAAATGTAAAGCTAAAAGATTTTGCGTTAATTGCATCACTCGATGGTGAGACTTAAGACGCCAATCTAGAATTTTAGATCAAGCCACTTATCTTCCTTATCACGAGCAGACTGGATTGGAATTTTTTTTGGGTCAAAGACAAACAATTTTGATTGAGTTTTGGTAGGAAGTGATTTTTTTTATCTTTTTTCATTGAGGTTGTTAAGCCTAATTGCCAACTCCTTTAAATTTGGATATTTGACAGTCATATATAATATGATAGCATAATGAACAACCATTAAACGATTTCTTGATATGTTCAAAGGATGTGAAAGGTTTACGTAGTGTCTTGCTTTGATGAATTAACAGATTTATATGATCGATTTCAATCAAAGACCTAGTCATTGTTGTGAAATATTACTACTCACTGATATAAATAAATCAAATGTATACATGAAATCATTGTCTCGATCACCCCCATCAATCTCTTCCGACGACATCTGTGATGATAGTTTCGGATGCTTAGAGATCCTTAGTTATTTGTCCTCTCATTTAGTTACCCTGGGATACCAGAAGAAGTCTTTTTAGAAACTTGCCCATATGTCCTAATCTTTGCAACTGCATAGATGTCTGTGATTAAATGGGTGAGTGAAGGTAGTGTTCTTTATATTTTTCTCTTGGTATAATTCTCTAAAAGCATTTATTTATTCCAAATTGAGTTATTCTCTTGTTTGGAATACAACATTTGATGGATGTGGAAGTGAATTTCAGTGATGAAGAAAAACTCGACTAGCCTAAGTACATTGTGCAAGCACTTTTTGCCTGCATTAGAACAATTTAGTTAGAATAAATGATTGAAAAGCAGATTAAGTATCAAACAGGTTTTTTAGCTCTTAATCCTGCACATTTCTTCTGTGCATTACATTCTAGTTGTTTCCACATCTACTCTGTGCTATTGTAAAGTTTTTGTCTTGAGTAGTTTTTATAATAATAAGTCAAGTCAATAATAATAGAACTCTGTTCCAGGTACAAGCCAAGTTGAATTTACAAAAAAAAAATTCAGTGTTAGAAGTATTCAAATCCAAAAATTCACTACGAAACCAGGCCGGAACCAATTTGAGACTTTGGAAAACTTCAAATAGTAAACTGAAACTATCAATCATATTAATATTACATCTATCTCCACATAGAAGTGTTGGAAAAGAAAGCTATCTGAGAGGCAGAGGTTGACTATAAACTTCATCTCTCTCTGGACCTCAGGGAGTTTTTCCAAAGCTGAATTGTGTGTGCACTTCTGCAATCTGGTACAAATTTGGGTAAGCTTCCATGAGTGGAGTGTTACTTAGTCATTTGTCACTCTAGAATTCAATATATAAGTCATCCCTGCTTTTAATCATACCTCTATAACAAATCCACGCCACAACTTGCTAATGTATTTCTAGAGGCCAACCTTAAGGGGTGAATTGGAAGCTTTTGTGCTCCATTTATCCCTTCTTTCATGCTTTGGAACAACAATTTCTTTCCAAAGTATATATATTCATTTTTACTAAATCTCCACAACCATTTCATGAGCAAACTTTTGTTGAATTTGATACTCAATCTGTTTTTCAATCATTTACTCTAAACTAAATAGTTTCAAAGCAGGCAAAAGTGCTCCTTCAATGTATTTAGAGTAGTCGAGTTTTTCTTCATCACTGAATTTCACTTCTACATCCATCAAATGTTGTATTTCAAATAAGAGAACAACTTAATTGCAATAAATAAATATTTTTAGAGCATTCGACCAAGAGAAAATTGAAAGAATTCTACTTTCGCTTGCCCATTTAACTGCAAACATTCCATGCAGTTGCAAAGATTACGATATACGAGGCAAGCTTCTAAAAAGGCCTCTTTTGGCATCCCAGGGTTCCTAAAAAAGAGGACAAGTAGATAAGGATGGCTAAGCATCAGAAACTATTATTACAGATAAACATGTCTCCGGTAGAGATTAATCGGGAGTGATCGAGGCAATGAGATATTACGTAAACCCTTCATATCCTTTGAACATATTAAGAAATCCTTTTTATGGTTGTTCCGTAAGCTATAATATCATATATGATTGCCAAAGATCCAAATTTTAAAGAATTTGCAATTAGGCTTAACAACCTCAATGGAAAAAAATTTAAAAATCACTTTCCACCAAAACTCAATGAAAAGTGTTTATCTTTGGCAAAAAAAAAAATCTCAATCGAGTCTGCTCACGATAAGGAAGCTACGTGGCTTGAACTTAAATTCTAGATCGGTGTCTTTAGTCTTACCATCAAGTCATGCAATAGATGCAAAATCTTTTAGCTTTATATTTGGAACAACACACAACTCTGTCTTTGTCATTCCTCTAACACTGATGACACATTCTAGAGTCCCTTTCTTCCAGCTGTTTCCTCCACATCTTATTTTCTTCCTCGTTTTATTCGTTGAATTATCAACTTGTTCTTCTTCATCCTTACTATTATTGCTATCTATGATCACAACTGGTTTTCATTGCTTGTTTTCTTCCATTTTTCTTGTTTTTTCCTCCAGCAAAGAGTTGAGAATTGGAGAAAAAAACAAGAAAAATGGAAGAAATCAGGCAGAAAAAACTTGTGATAATAGATAGCAGCAGTAGTGAGGAAGAAGAACAAGTTGATAATTCAACGAATAAAAAGAGGAAGAAAATAAGATGTAGAGAAAACAACAGGAAGAGAGGGGACCCTAGAATGTGTCATCAATGTAGAAGGAATGACAAAGACAGAGTTGTGTGTTGTTCTAAATGTAAAGCTAAAAGATTTTGCTTTCATTGCATCACTTGATGGTAAGACTTAAGACGCCGATCTAGAATTTAAACTCAAGCCACTTATCTTCCTTATCACGAGCAGACTCGATTGGAATTTTTTTTGGGTCAAAGGCAAAAAATTTTGATTGAGTTTTGGTAGGAAGTGACTTTTTTATCTTTTTTCACTGAGGTTGTTAAGCCTAATTGCCAACTCTTTTAAATTTGGATATTTGACAGTCATATATAATATGATACCATAATGAACAACCATAAAAATGATTTCTTGATACGTTCAAAGGATGTGAAGGGTTTACGTAGTGTCTTGCTTTGATGATTTAGCAGATTTATATGATCGATTTCAATCAAAGACCTAGTCATTGTTGTGAAATATTACTACTCACCGATATAAATAAATCAAATGTATATATGAAATTATTGCCTTGATCACCCCCATCAATCTCTTCTGACGACCTTTGTTTATTTGTATTGATAGTTTGTGATGCTTAGAGATCCTTATCTATTTGTCCTCTTTTTTAGTTACACTGTGATGCTAGAAGAGGTCTTTTTAGAAGCTTGCCTCGTATGCCGTAATCTTTGCAACTGCATAGAATGTTTGTGATTAAATGGGCTAGAAAAAATAGGATTCTTTCAATTTTTCTCTTGGTATAATGCTCTAAAAGCATTTATTTATTCCAAATTGAGTTTTTCTCTTGTTTGGAATACAACATTTGATGGATGTGGAAGTGAATTTCAGTGATGAAGAAAAACTTGACTACTCTAAATACATTGTGCAATCACTTTTTGCCTTCTTTGGAACAATTTCGTTTAGAGTAAATGATTGAAAAGCAGATTGAGTATCAAACAGATTTTCCAACTTAATCCTGCACATTGTTTATGTGCAGTACATTCTAGTTGTTGCCACATCTACTTTGTGCAATTGTGAAGTTTTAATCTTGAGCAATCTGGTACAAATTTGGGTAAGCTTCCATGAGTGGAGTGCTAGTTAGCCATTGTCCCTCTAGAATTCAATATATAAATCATCTTTGCTTTTAATCATACCTCTATAAAAAATCCACTTCACAACTTGCTAGTGTACTTCTAGAGGCCAACCCCATTGGGTGAATTGGATGCTTTTGTGCTCCATTTATCCCTTCTTTCATGCTTAGCAACAACTATTTCTTTCCAAACGCTATAGTCATTTGTACTAAACCTCCACAACTATTTCATGAGCAAGCTTGTGTTGAATTTGATACTCAATTTGCTTTTCAATCATTTGCTCTAAACTAAATTGTTCCAAAGCAAACAAAAGTGTTCGTACAATGTAATTAGAGTAGTCAAGTTTTTCTTCACCACTGAACTTCACTTCTACATCCATCAAATGTTGTATTTCAAATAAGAGAAAACATAATTTGCAATAAATAAATGTTTTTAGAGCATTAGACCAAGGGAAAAATTGAAAGAATCCTACTTTCATTTGCCCATTTAACTGCAGACATTCTATGCAGTTGCAAAGATTATGACATACAGGGCAAGCTTCTAAAAGGGCCTTTTCTGGCATCCCAGGGTACCTAAAAAAGAGGACAAATAGATAAGGATGACTAAGCATCAGAGACTATCATTACAGATATCGTCAGAAGAGATTGATGGGGGTGATCGAGGTAGCGATTACATGTATACATTTGATTTATTTATATTTATAACTAGTAATATGTTAGAACAATGACTAGGTCTTTGATTAAAATCAATCATACAAATTTGCTAATTTATCAAAGCAAGACACTACGTAAACCTTTTTTATATCCTTTGAACATATCAAGAAATTCTTTTTATGGTGTTCTGTAATCTGTATGCTATCATATCATATATGTACCAAAGATCCAAATTTTAAAGTATTGGCAATTAGGCTTAACAACCTCAATGAAAAAAGATGGAAAAATCACTTCCCACCAAAACTCAATCAAAATTGTTTATCTTTGTCCAAAAAAAATCTCAATCGAGTCTGCTCATGATAACGAAGATAAGTGGCTTGAGCTTAAATTGTAGATCGGCGTCTTAAGTCTTACCAACGAGTGATGCAATGAACGCAAAATCTTTTAGCTTTACATTTGGGACAACACACAACTCTGTCTTTGTCATTCCTCTTACACTGATGACACATTCAAGAGTCCCCTCTCTTTCTGTTGTTTTCTCCATATCTTATTTTCTTCCTCTTTTTTATTCGTTGAATTATCAACTTGTTCTTCTTCCTCACTACTGCTGCTATCTATGATCACAACTTGTTTTCTTTGCTTGTTTTCTTCCATTTTTCTTGTTTTTTCCTCCAACAAAATTCTCAACTCTTTGTTTCTCCTCCTAATTTGAAACATTTTGCTAAGACCCTCCATTGCTAAAATAACCAAAAAGGGAGAGAGGGGATCCCCTTGTCTAAATCCTTTCTGAGGAGAGAAATCCCACAGGTCCTCTATTTACAGTGACCTAATATTTCACTGTTGAAATACAAAATTTGATCCATCTAATCCACCTTTCGCTGAAACTCATCTTCTATAGGATTGAAATAAGGTAAGACCAGTTGAGTTGATCAAATGCCTTCTCAGTGTCGAGTTTGCCTCACACCAGGTTCACCACTTTTTACTCTCCAATCTAGCACCTCATTTGCTATCAAAGCTGCATCTGTAATTTGCCTGTGCTTTATGATGGCATTCCGGTTAGTTGAAGTAAGCTTGCCATAATCTTCTTAAGCCTTTTTGCCAAAAGTTTAAACACTATCTATGTACACTAGCAGTGAGGCTAATTGTCCTGTAGTCTTTTAATTCCACAGCTCATTTCCTTTTACGTATCAGTGGAATGAAGGAAGCATTGCATCATTTGACTATATGGCCATTCTGACGGAAATGACTGAGAGCTCCCAGCACTTCTGGCTTCCCATGTTCTTGGAACGAAAGCCATATTTAAACCATCAGGCCTGATTCTTTGTCAGGAGCACAAGACTGAATGATTGGTGCACTTCCTCCTCATCAAAAGTTTCTTGAAGCATATCTCTATCATCTCCTGATAAGTTGGGCATATCTTCAAAATTGGCAGTTTGCCTCCAAGCTTCAGTTTCTGTGTATAGATTCTGGTAGTACTTTAGTATTTTCTCCTTAATTTGCACTTTGTCTTCAATTATTTCACCCGTCACCTTGAGTTTGTTGTTATATCTCCTGTGAGAGTTGGTCATTGCTTGAAAAACATCTGGACTTTTGCCTCCAAGAAATGGATTCAGCTTTGGCCAAATTCATAACTTACAATTTTAGATTAGTGAACCTTTGCTTATCCAGTTGAGTAAGAACTCTATTAGAATCCTTAATTATAGAGATCCCTTAATTATAGGGATATGTTAGAATACTTAATTATAGGGATTCCTTAATTATAGGGATTTAAGAATCATAGGGATACGATGATATTCTGTAAATATTCAGCTG
>JAPFFP010097838.1:0-20061 GCA_026153255.1 Solanum medicagineum | reverse complement strand
GGCATGCTAGAGGTACAAATCCCATGTGACAAGCATAGTAAACGTATAGCACAGGTTGGTTCTCCCGGGCCTTATCGACAACGGGTGCCAGTCCACCCTAACGGGGCTTGGGGTGTGACAAATGTAGCGTCCCTAGGCAACGGGACGTCAGTACGAATATACATGTACTGGTATGTAAGTCATAAAGTAAAACCATAGATAACAATAGTAAAATGGGTAATAGAAATACTACCTGTAACCAAAACTCAAGTAATCTTAATGGCCAACAATCAACATCCTTGTGATCGAATATGCATCGTATGCTTGTGTATCACATGTCGTGAATACATACATATAGATGCAAATGCATGACATACCCAACCAAATGCCAACATTGGTGGCCCTTTCCGGTAGTTGACTGACATAGGCCCCATACCTCTGATTATAGCTCGAAGTCGATGCATAATGTGCCATGCATGATATGAATATTAAATGCACATATTAGGTCATAGCATAAATTTTAGCCAATCTTGGCTCATTTATACACTTATCCTCATAACATCATAATCATTGTCGTAGCATATACACATGACTCATGGGATCTTACATGTCTTTTGAATAAGTTTGACAACTCAACCCAACATTTAGAATAAGGCCTTAACTTTGAAAATTTTCATAAAGGTGCTTTACATAATGCTTATACTTGGTCCCATGTCAATTAGTAAAAGAAAGTATTTAAGAAGAATCAAGTGCCTTAGTAAGTTAAATATTAGAATTACGCTAGAGGTTATTGGAAATCAACGCGTTACTTGTTAAGTGCTTCAATTATGTATTTAATTTGGAACAAGGACTAATTATGACTACTACATTCCCTCAGTAATCTATATTTATTTTAATGGAACTACACCAAGAAGAGAAGTACCTCGAACATATGGATAGGCAGTCAGGAAAACCGACCAAAAGATATATAGATATTGAATGTCCAGTTTAAGCGAACGAGTGGAATGTTAACCTAATACCATCATGAAAATAACTCAACTGCAATTCCAATGGATTTCACATAAGGTGTTTTTAGTAATAGAATAGTAAAATATCACATTTGGCATTTTGAGAAACTTCTCGAATTTCTTGCTAAAAGGAGGGACGGAGCTTAGCCTTAACATACCTTTCCAACAGACGTCCAATGGCTCAAAGTCTCTTCACGGGAATTGTTCCTTACATCCTAATCTTCACAACCACTATATTTGTGCAGGTTAAACACACTTATGAATAGTCCAAAAGTAAGAATTAATGGCTAGAATCGCTCTATAGTATTTACACGAGGAAACATTTGTAGAACCTTTTTAAAATGACCGTAAAGGAGCCCCAAAATTATCATCTAAACACACTAGCTACAAACCAACAATAATCAGCAAGAACACTAATTTTTTATAGCCCAAAAGTAGCCCTTAACATAGCTAATAGAAGGGGAAAATAATTGCAAAGTGTAAGACATGCATTTCTAGGCATGGGGACAAATTTTAACGGTAAAAACGTGAAAAACTCACCTAAATCACTTGGACACCTTGAGAGAGCTTTATCTTCAGTTTATAATCCGTTTGGGATGAAATGGAACTGAATTGAGCTTTAAAAAGCTCAAATTAACTGACATCTAGTTGGATTGACCTGACCTAGCTCATGACTCGATTTCCTGCTTGGGAAGTCCTAGTAAAATGTTCATAACTTTTTATTGTGAGGTTGGTTTGATGTGCGATTTCATGCATTACAAACTAGACTCAAAGAAATTTGATTTGATTGGTGATGGACCTTCTATCTCTTTATATTTTGGAAGATATCACCTGATACATTTGACCCAAAGTTAAGAAGGTTTTCTTAACGAAACTTACGGTAACTTTGGTCAACCATTATGTTGCAACTTTATTGATTTCAAAACTTAATGTATGACTTTTGTGCTATTTAAGTAATTTTTAAAAATCCATTATGAGCTAGTTACTCACTTCCAGTCCCATTCGAAAAATGAAACTTAATTAAAACCTTTCGAAAAGGGCAAGGTGCCACTCGGGCCATTTCTTTAAGACCGAATGTGTATTTAGCGGATTCCTTTGACTTACAACTTTAACTCCTTCATATTACCATTTATTGGAAACCTTATTACCCTTAGTTTCTATCCAAAATAAAATATGTATTATATAACATGCCACCCTGTATATATGGAAGATGAGAAATATAGGGTCTCACACCACGTTGGAGCCTCAACTAAATTCAGATAATAGACTGCGAGAGCTATTCAACAAAGATACTCCCAAAAGGATTTTCTCCATCTCAAACTAGAGACATCTCTACTTAAGGGTTAAATAGTCTCACTACCCACAACTTAAGTTGTATATTACTTTTTATTATGTAGAATTAATATTCTCTTGTTATAAAATTGAATCGTACTGTATTGACCCTTTTAATTGTTTTGTGAATTTTAGTGATTTTCCTAATTTTAACCTTTTTTTGTTGCTTTTAAAAATAATTTATGACTTGTAAGAATAAGTGACACAATTTTCAAACTAGATCAAAAATTATTTCAGTTTATTAGATAGTGGGGAAAAAAGGGAAGTAAATGGCTGAAACGCCCACATAAAAATAAGAAAGAAAAAGAGTTAGCAAACACTGGACTTATGAATTTTACAACAAAACCTTAATTTGGGAGCCAAATAATGATTTGTTTTGGCTGAAATTTGACATGTAAGTTTATTTTATTATGGTTGATCAAAATTTGTAAGAAAATTTCACATTTGAATTTGGGGGCTTGAGGTGTCCTTTTGACTTAATTTTTGAGCCCAAAAAATATAGCAATATAGGTGTCGTTGAACTTATAAACTTATGGAGATTATATATTTGAACATATTTTGATCATTTGAAAGCATCACAATGGATCAATTTTTGAAGTGATTATTCGATTAACGATAAGTCCATATTTTGGAATCATATAGAGCTTAAAAAGTAAGAAATATTGTCCTCAATGTCCTATTATGCCTCATATGTTGATTAATCTATGTGTTTGATGTTAGGATTGTGGATGAAAGTGCATGGAAGGAAAATACTCCAAAACATAGGACAAAAGAGCTAAGGTCCTAAAAGATGATCAAAATCGATGTCACTGACTAATTCAACAGATCGCCGAACAGTGACACTGATCCCCTAATGTTGCAAAGTCCAACCCCTCAAGTGAGGAGCAAAAAGGTGATACTGGTAGAGGTTCGATGGATCCCCAAATAAGATTAGTGATACACAGTTGCATCGCCTAAAGTTGCAGAGACCAGGCCTTCATCAGTTGAATTAAAAGGCGGTCAGGTGCATATTCACCATACCGCTGAAGTGTTCTATAATGGCCGACCTTGACCGCCCATTTGTGAAACTTGCACAAAATCAGTAAAATTTGCATGGAGTATAAATAGAATTTGGAACGGACTAGTTACTACACTGAAGAGAGAGTAGACTGAACCTTCTTGAGGAAGAGTACTTCATCTTGGGTTAGAAGAGGTTTTGGGATTCAAGCCTTGGGAAGAGGAATTAGAGATATGATTCTTTCTAACTACTTGTATTTCTCTGAACCCACTACTATGGAATCAGACATTGGTATTGAGTTTCATCAGTTAGTTATGTCTATCTAAAACCACTATTGTTGAGGGTGTGTAATGAATATGGGCACTTGACTTATAGTTTAAGTCTTCTCTATTTTGAATGTTTTGCTATTGATTTGAGTGAGTCCATTCTCATTGGTAAGTTTAACTAAAAATCTTGAGGTTGCAAACTCTTGAATATGTTTAGATCTTCAATTATTGCATTAAATTGAATAATTGGAGTGGACAATGAGTGTGATAGTGAACTTTTCTTAAATTCAAGCGATCTTTTCGTAGGCATTTACCCCTGATTGTGGAGATTTGATTGATTCTGAATTCTTTAATTCGAAATAAAAGGGGCTCGCCTAAAGTCTTTTTGGGTTTTGATTAAATGCCAGATTCTAGATTCAATGGCTAAAGTATTAGAAGGTTTTCTTATAATTTGCTTAGGCCAAACATGTTTGATAGTGATTTTGCGTGTGAACCTGTTTTGAGTTCATGTAAAACACCACTATTTTCTGATACAAAGTAGTGGTTACAAGTAATTTTAGCTTAATCACATCTAATTAACACATTCATTCAAGTAGGGAGACCCATTTGTTGAAATCCTATCCTATGTTAACACACCCCGGCATATCTTCTAATTATTGTTTCAATTTGAATCTTGCAAATGATGTTTAGTTATATATTAGTTTCAACCCCTTTTTTAGTGATACAATCTTTTAGTTCAAATTAATACATCCAAACTTGAACAACTGTTCCTTGTGGATTTGACCCCGACTCCTTGTTGGTAACTTATGCGATAACAATTGTTGTTCCTTCATGTTATTTTTAAGGTATGTTGAGGCAGACAATAAAAATGGTGCTGTTGTTGTGGAACGGTGTTTGGTCTTATTAGATGTGTTTGAATTGCATTAGTTTATTGTAGTTGAACTTTCTTACTTCCTTTTTTTTGTCTTAAATTTCTTTTTTAAGTGAAGCGATGAGTACTAATGGACGTATGAATGACATTGATGTTGGGCACCTAAATGATGTTGATCGGGACCTAGTGGATAGCACCAAAACAATTAGATTGCCCTCACTCAGAGGGAATGCTATGTTCCATGTTTTAAGTGCTATGCTCCAACTACTTCAGTCAAAAGGATTATTTGGTGGCTTAGCACATGAGGATCCATATTAGCACATCTGTAATTTCATGGATGTATGTGCATCATTCAACTTCATAGGAGTGACTCAGGAAGCTATTCGATTGGGATTATTTCCATTTTCTCTATTTGGAGAAGCTATGAGGTGGTTAGTGAAATTGCCACGGGATTCTATTACCTTATAGGAGGAACTACTTGATGCATTTCCTGAAAGCTTCTTTCCTCCCTCAACAATGGTGAAACTTAGAAGGAGCATTGAGATTTTAATAGAATTAATTGGGAGCTATTGCATGAAATGTGGTTGAGGTTCTAAGACTCTTGCGTTAATGTCTAAATCATGGTGTCCAGACCATTTTCTTTGTCAGTACTTTTATATGAGTCTTGATGCTATGAATAAACGTATTGCTTGACTAGTTCGTAAGAGGTGGCATCATGAAACAATCTTTTGTTGTGGCTTCGACATTGTTGGATGACATGACAAAGATAAATAGAGCTTGTTACACTAGTGATGACTTCACTTACTCTACATCAAGAGGACCATCCAAAGATAAATTGGACAAGGATCAAGAATGAGATGAGAATATGGCCAAAATGGTGTGGCTTTTGATATTGGTTATAATGAGGGGGTACACTACATGGGGTACTAAATGATGGGTTCTTGATTGGCCTTTCCAAGGCTAATCGAAAATCAAGATTGGAACAATGGCATTGGTTTGAGAAAAAGAGAGCGAAAAAATTTATCAGGAGGGTGGATAGAAAGAAAAGATGAGAAAGATCATTACATCCCATATTATGATAGGTTGAATCTGAAAGAGCCTATGGTGAATCCAGAAAGCTTTTGGACATAAGATATGCTCACAAGAATTCTAAATAAAGTGGAAGCTTTGGATAAAGTGCTAAAAGAATTGAAGTCGAACTTTTCCCAATTGAGCCAAACAGTTACGTCCCAATCAGCTTCAATAAAGCACTTGGAAACATAACTAGGCATGATCTCAGCTCATCTCAACCAACAACCAAAAGCAGGCTTACCCAGTGACATAGTAGCCCACCTAAAAGTGAGAACTAGCAGTGCATGACCATTACTATACGTAGTGGCAGGGTTATTAAAGGAGTTGTACCTCTACCAAATGTTCAGCAAGGAAATGGAGTCAAGACCTCTTTATTTGAGGTTTCTGAGGATCCGGAAGTGGAAGTTGGTGATGTGATTGTGAATAAGAAAGGTAATTCTCTCGGCAATCCTTGGAGTGATGGTAATGTCAAAGATAGGCGTGCATCAAGCGGAGCTAAGACATTTTCCTCATCCATAAGATTAAAGGCTCCCCTAGTGAAGGCTGATCCTTTATTTTCTTAAAGGCTGAAAGGAATGAGGACACCAAATTTCAATTTTTTTTTCAAAGTTCAACTCTCTCTCTATCAATATGCCATTGGTCGAAGCTCTTATAGAAATGCCAAGCTATGCAAAATTCATGAAAGAGATTGTGACCAAAAAGAGGAACTTGGAATGTGAAATAATTGAGGTGTCACACCATTGTAGTGCGATCGTAACAAATAACTTGGTGGCAAAGAAGGATGCCCCTTGTGCTTTTATCATTCCATGTACTATTGGGTTTTGCAAATTTGGCAAGGCAGTGTGTGATCTTGGAGCAAGCATCAATCTTATGCCATTGACTGTATTTGAGGAACAAGGTTTTAATGCTCCTTCACCAACCACGATGAGGTTGTTTATGGCTGATCGCTCCATTTAAATATCGATTTTTGGATTTTTCCTGATGTGTTGGTTAAAGTAGATAATTTATCTTGCCGGCCGACTTTGTTATCCTTGATTGCAAGGTGGACGTGGATGTTTCCATCATCCTTAGTAGACCATTCTTCCCTACCAGAGGGGTATTGGTTGATGTAGAGTGAGGAGACTTAAAGTTTAGAGTGCATGATGAAGAGATGGTGTTAAGCATTTATAAATGCAATGAAGCAACTGAAGGACCTCCAAGTGGTGTCGGTGGTTGATCATTTTTGGAAATCATAATTTATGAGGATTCCAATGTGCCACAATGTTAACTAAGGCGCTACTTGGGATGCAACCTAAGATGAATGATAATTTTTAAACAAAGGGTGGTACTTGTGCAGGTATGTGGAATGGAAAATTTGAATTAGGAGAAAAAGGGAAACATGATGTGCTAAATCAATGGATCACCGAGTTGAAATAATGACTACTAGTTCGACTGCTTTTTGAGTCAGTCACCAACTCTTTGGTGCTGCCAAATTAGGTGGTCAATGTTGCAATTCGGCAGAACTTTGAATTGGTAGGCCGATGCAAAGTTCCACTGCCTTTTGGTGCTAATGAAAAAGGGTTGAACTGTTACGACCCAGATTTTGTAAGACCTTAATGGTGCATAGAATTTGGTTCTGAAAAGTGTTTGACCAAGGTGACACCCCATGGGCACCTCCACAGGCCATGTGACTTACTAGGGGCCGTGTTGAGGGGCCTTAATGTGGCCCTTGGCCTTGTATGTAGAATGTTGGCCTTATTTTGGAGTTTGAGATCAAGGCATGTACTACATAAACCTAACACGATCCGTGTGACACTTTACTGGCCGTGTGGTGGCTTGTGTGATGTAGCTTTGGCCATGAAAACGACATTTTGACCAAGGCACTTCACATATAAACCTTATACAATCCGTATGGGCATTGGTGTGAAAATTTTTCTAAGTATAGAATCACTATCTCGAAACTACGTCAGCCAAGATTTTTTCTCATTTTCTCGGAACTACGCCAGCCAAGATTTTTTCTAAGTGTTGCACCACGGAAGGCTACACGGTCACTGTGACCCTTCTACGGGACCCCTGGCAACATTTTGTCATCCACGTCATTAATGGCATTCTTGTAATTTTGGCTACTCCTGAGGGACTTTTGTAACTTTCTATCCTATCCTAAGGCTTTCAAATGAACTATGCTCTTCTTCTCTCATTCAAATTGAATTCAACACTTATAATTTATTCAAGCTCTCTCTTAAGAACTCCTCTCAAGTGAACTAGTGCAGTCTTAGATTGGGGATTAAGAAAAGACTCTCTTCTTCATCAGATATTTCTTGTGTCTTCTTGGTTAACTAAGGTATGTAAGATTGATTCATAATCCCTTTCAACCATGAAGGCCCAAAATCTTTTACTCTTTGATTTTATGAAATTGAACTTACTTTAAACATAGGTCTTTAGATTATTGTTTATTTGATTCAATTGAGACATGAGCTATGTTTAATTATTGTTTTTAAAGTGATTTAATCCCTTATTATAAGGAGATTCCAGTCCAAATCTTTGATCATCAGGTTTGCATGCTGACAACCAAGGAGGTTGCCTCAGTCAAAGTCTTATGGAGAAATCAGTTTCTTGAGGAAGCCACATGGGAAGCTGAGGAGGATATGAGAGCTAAATACCCACATTTATTCGTGCCCACTGAGCAGAATGTTGAAGGTAATGTTCCTATCTTTGACTTAAGCGATACTTTTATTCTTTAGTTGATGTGTCCGTCCTTAAGTCTGAGTAGAGTTTATTAGGGTCAATGAGAAGTCAAAGAGTTTAAATTGTCAAGTGAGTAATGAGATGAGTCTTGAGCCTATTCATGCTTTCACACCCACCTCTGCTCATCATTTGAGGATGAATTATACCAAGGGGGGATGATGTAAAGCCCAATAAAATTACTAAAATACCCCTAGAGGAGGGACGTGGGCATAATATGTCTTCTCATGCTCCATTTGCAAATCCGAGACCGCATTTGCAATCATCACAAAAACTTGAGTAGAACAACGACCTCGCTCGAATTTTAGAGCAACAAGATCAAAAAATAATTTTTTGGTCCGAAAATCGAGACAGTGAGGTAAGCCTCAAGGCCCCGAGGTGCTCTGGACATGGACCCTAACTTATATTTTTTCTAATTGTTTTGAAAGGAGTGGAAAAACTTGTTCAAATAAGTTTTGGACAAAAACTACACGGCGTACCTAGTCCACAACGCGGACTGGGTATTCCATAGCGTAATTTTTTTCTTTTTCTGTGAGGGGTATTTAGACTTTTTAACCCCTAATAAACGTAAACCATGTTAAATTAAGTATTTTTAATCAGAAAAGATATTCCAAAACATAATCCTAAGCACCAATTCACAAAACTAAGGTCTTGTTCTTGAAGAAACAAGAGGAGGAGCAAGGTTTAGAGTGCAAGGTCAAACATTTCTTCTATTCCATGTATGTAAGCTACCTAAAGTGTTAGACTATGTTCATCCATGTGCCCCTTCATCAACTTAAGTCGACATTTTGAGTATTAATGGCATTCTTTAAAACTTATGATTCTTGAATCTTGAATTCTTACACATGACTGAGCATCTTGATTATAGTTGAGTGAACGAATGCACCTGCAGCCTTTATGGACCTAATGAATAGAGTTTTCAGACCTTACCTTAATAGTTTGTAATCATTTTCATCGACAACATATTGGTGTATTGAAAGGATGAAGAGGGGCGCGCCAATCACCTCAGTGTTGTCCTCCAAATTCTTAAGGACCATGAGTTGTATGCGAAGTTCTCAAAATGTGAGTTTTGACTCAAGTCAGTGGCTTTCCTAGGCCCTGTTATTTTAGGTGATGGTATTTGAGTGGATGCTCAGAAGATTGAAGCGGTTAAAACTGGCCTAGACCAACCTCTCCAACTGACATAAGTTTCTTGGGGTTGGCAAGCTCAGGTTTGTTGACGGGTTTTTTCACTATCCGTGCCATTAACAAAATTGACTCAGGAAAAGGTCAAGTTTCAAAGGTCTGAGGAATGTTAGAAGAGCTTTCAAGAGTTGAAGTCTAGATAGACTATTGCACCTGTTTTGGCTTTGCCCGATGGGATGGAGGACTTTGTAATATATTATGATACATCAAGAGTTGGGTTGGGTGGTGTGTTGATGCATAGAGGGAAGGTGATAGTTTATTCTTCCAGGCAACTTAAGGTTCATGGAGGACCTATCCTACCCATGATCTTTAGTTGGCAGCACTGGTGTATGCACTTAAAATCTTGCGCCTCTACTTGTATGGAGTACATGTGGATGTGGTCACTGAGCATAAGAGCTTGTAGTATGTCTTCAATCAGAAGGAGCTTAACTCACAATGGAAATGTTTGGAGTTGTTCAAAGATTATGGGATGAGCATTCTCTATCACGTAGGTAAAGCTAACATTGTTGTTAATGCTCTTAGAAGATTGTCAATGGGTAGCACGGTCCATGTGGAGGAAGAAAAGAAAGATTTAGTGAAGCAAGTGCACAGATTAGCTCGATTGGGAGTTCAACTTGAGGAGAATGATGAGGGAGGAGTCAATGTCCAGAGTGGATCCACATCATCCCTTGTGGTAGAGGTGAAGGAGAAGCAAGATTGAGATCCCGTCATACTCTAATTGAAGGAGCTCGTCCAGAAATAGAAAGTGATGGTCCTCTCCCAAGGGGGAGATGGGTTGTTGAGATACCAAAGTAGGTTATATGTTCTTGATATTGATGGTCTAAGAGAAAGAATCATGGCGGAAGCTCATACCTCTAGGTATTACATTCATCCTAGCTCTACCAAGATGTACCATGACTTGAGGAAAGTCTATTGGAGGAGTGGGATGAAGAGGGATATCGCTGAGTTTGTTTCTAAGTGCCCGAACTGCCAGCAAGTCAAAGTTGAGCATCAACGTCCATGTGGATTGGCACAGAACTTTGAGATTCCTGCGTGGAAGTGGGAGATGATCAGCATTTGACTTCATTACTAGTCTACCGAGGTCCTGAAAGCAGACTCGTTATGTATTTTAATGGATAAGATGACTAAGTCGGCTAACTCATTTGTAGTCAAGACAACTAACACTGCGGAGGAGTATGCTAAGTCATACATCTAAGAGATTGTGAGGCTGAAACACGCCTCATGTGCTTCAGAATGCCCCATAATTGCAATTTTCATATATCTCAAAATTTGTGCATGATTTCAAAAATTCGACTTCATATTCTTGATTGGGGGAAAACTTGAGTGGGAAATGGGTATAACTCGGATTTTAGAAGACCTGTAGTGAAAAATAATTTTCGCTAAATTTTCAATTTTCAGTGTCTGTTCGCGCCCAGGCCACAACGCGCATGGGGGAGCAGACTTGAAATGCCTTTATTATTAAATAATGTATTCAATTTAAAAAACGTATTCCCTCAAGATAAAATCAACCCATACTTCACAACTCTTTGATTGGAGTTTGTGTCGTTAAAGAAATCGATTTTCTTGGATCATAGAAAGGAATGAGCGAGGGGTTTGTTTTAGTGAAATTAATTTAATTTTATTCAACTATACATGTTATACAAGCCTTAATAACAATATAATTAAGGAAGGAAAAAGAGAAAATTAGGGCAGCCACCTTATTGGACCATTTTTCTCTTAAGATGCTTTTGACATAAAATATGTTTTCTCCAAACTAAGTTGGTTGAATGACCTTATTATAAACTCTCTAACCTTATATTTGACAAACATACACGAAATAAATCAGTTCCTTGGAGCAAAGTTGAGAAATCTTCTATCCTTTAGTAAGTGGTTTAATTTTGTCTTTAAATTGCATAGTGTGTAGTAATTGTGGAATATCTCGTTGTATATTGTTGTAATTTTAGTGTGTAAATATATTTTGGAAATTTAATCTATATAGATACAACTTCTATTTTTACGTGAAAATCTAAATCCATTTGTATGGTATCGAAAGAAGGCCCGGAACACAGTGAAATTTCTGGCCAATTTTCTATTTGAGAAGCCTTCAATATACTATTGTTAGTATTTTAATCATATCTTAAAGTGTGAGCTTTAGTTTGTGATGGTTGTTAGTTCTTTGCAACCCTAAGACATGTATCTACAACTCTTATGTTTTTGTTGAGACCTAATTTTGTAGTTATGGATTCAAAATAGTGGACGTAATTTAGGACAAGTTCTGTCCAGAGTTTTGACATAGAAGTCCCTGGTGGTGTGCTATTAATGTTTCAATTGTAAATACTTGTCCAAAGGGTATTTTGAAGTGATTATTAATCCTTTTCAACCTATATTCATATACCTACAGTTTTCATGTGGACTAGAAAGCCTACTTTTACCATTTACCAATTCAAAATCTAGTTGCGTTGCAAGGCAGTAAAGTTACTAAGAAGAGCGTGATTTGCAGAAATAGGACTCAGTGTTGGCATTTATCCTATTAGTTTCTACCTATTGAATGTACTAAATATTAAATAAGCATGTAAATAAGCATTAAGGTGCTCACACTCTTGTACAATCTTGAGGAAATTGATTGAAGAAACGGATGCCGTATTGATCCACGACTTGGAATCGATGGGTTGGTTGCGTGCTAAAAGGTTCCGGCTCGTGTAAAAACTTGTTCTTGTGCCTTTGTCACCTGCTAGTACATTTGAATGTTATCTTAGTATCTCAGCTACATTCTTTTCTTTTTATCTGGTTGTGTTGATATATTTTGGGACTTGCACAGAACCTATTCGCCCATTTGTATTAATTGCCTGATCACTTGACATCCTTGTGGATTTTGTCCTTCTTGTGATTATGACTTTGTCTCCATTGGAATGCCTCTTGTTTGGATCAATTTCCATCTTGATTGTGAATTTTTTGTCTGTTCTAAGTATGGAAGCAATCCATTTTACACATGAACTAGAAAGTCACTCTTAATATGGTTCTTGGTTCCCTTGATAATTTGTTTTCACCCTTCTTAATACAGGTCTTCGGTCCTCCTTGATACTTGATTATGTTTGGTGTGGCAGTATGACCTACATACTAGGCAAAACTTTATATTTGAATGTCCTATAAAAAATTTTCCAGGAACTCTTGGTACTTAGATCTTTAAATATCCTACATGATACTATTGATGTATTTGTTTACTTGGTCTATTTACTATATTCCAGTTGTATTTTCCTTTGACTTAAGGAGCGTAAATTGAGGGATTTAAGGTTCTCGTCTTTTAGCTTTTACACGACTAAGCTTCATGCTTAGTGATAGTTGTTTCTATCATAGGGAGTACCCAAGATGATGCTTGAGGATGGCCATTGAAGATAAATTTTGGGAACCGTGTAGAAGATCACATTTGCATCTAGACATAGATATTGTAGTAGTTTTGCGACATGCACATGATTTTCCTATTGCATATGTATGTATAAATTTGAAAGGCTAGTGTAAATTACGGCACCATGGTTTGTAAGTTCACGTTTTGGCTTGTTTAGTTAAATTTGAGATGGTGAGCTTGTTTCTATAGTAAAATACCAATTATGTTATGATGATTGCATGAAACGAAACTAGTACATTTTATGCCCTTGGATTTTAACATTAGTAATACTTTTCCTCGTGCTACAACAATATGGGCAATATATGAATATCTCGCAAGATAGTATTTTAAATTACTTGCATGGTACTTACGCCAAAAACATGAGCCAGAAATCAACTAAACGACCTTTAGAACGAAATCCTATACCTTTAACTTTTTTTAAATTATTACTTAAATATGATTAATATGTCACGTGTTAAATCCTTCGTATGCTAGTAAGTGTTATATAAGCTTAAAACATACAGAAGTGGCATCCTCTCGCGAGGGTTGCCACAAGTGTTGGTATCAGAGCCCAGGCTTGTCATTCTAGGACTTTTGATGTGAATTACTTGTATATTGGTCTATTTGGTAAAAGGTCCAAGCTATGTTATTTGTTTAGTTACATGATTAATATTATTTTAGTGCCTGTAAAGTGCATATGCATCATGTACATGTCCCCAATGCAACGTGATCTTCTCTTTTGAAGGAATTAAATTATGGCCTCTTCTACTAATAGACCTATGGAAGCAACATGAGAAGGATCAGATAACTTTTATTCTCAACCTCGTGCACTAGAAGGGGTGGACAAACATCTTTCTGATCAATATGTCCCCCACACTAGTGGATCAAAAGTGGGAAACTAAGGTGTAAGACCTATCTCACATTGTTAGATGAGCCATAGTACTCAGGTTATGAATCTCGCTTTCCAACAGATGGCTGAATTCTTCCACCGTATGGCTGAAGCGATGCATGATCCTAATGAGATAAACTTTGAGAAAATGAGGAAAATGGATGGAGTAGAATTTGAAGGTACTGTTGATCCCACTGATACGGAACAATGGTTGGAATGCATGGAGAGGTTGTTTGAGCAACTAGAGTGTACATATGTTAAAAAATTTAAGTATGTTCTTTCACTATTACAAAAGGATGCTTATGATTGGTGGGTGAGTGTTCTAAATGCCAAGGTAAAACCTCCAGTTCTTACTTGGAATGATTTTGTTAAGGAGTTTCATATGAAGTATGTTCCACCTGCCTACTATGATGCTAAGAAAAAGGAGCTTTCAAGTTTGAGGCAGTGAGGTATGGATATTGCTGAATATCAACAAAAGTTCTTAAGGCTTTCTGGTTATGCCGGAGATATTATTAAAGAGGAGAAAGATAAGTTCAGGAGATTTGAAGATGGCTTAAATGATTCAATCAGAAAGTATGTGGCAATCTTGCAACATGAGAACTTCTGTAAATTAGTTTCCGTTGTGCTTACCTGGGAGAGACTTGATAAGGAACAAGATAGTAGACATGAAAATAACCTCCGGAAACCTAGATCAGATTTTGGAGATCTATACAGAAGGGGAAGGCTTGATGAATCTAAGGCTAGTGGTATTAACAGGTCATCTCAACCAAAGCAAAACCGATCAGATTATTCCACAGGTAGCACTCCAAATAATGGCCAAGGTAGGACTCCTGTTCCTACATGTAAATAATGTGGGAAGAATCATTATGGTGTATGCAGGAGAGCTTCTGGTGCATGTTTTAACAGCGGCAACTTAGATGATAAAGGACTGTCCTAAACAGGTTCCTTCCTTGCACATTAAAAGCTCGGTTCAGAAGCCTTCTACTACTCCTCCTCAAACCAATAGGGGTGCAAGACCCAAAAACATCCAAGCAGCTAGAGTAAGTAGAGCAAATCAACCTAGTGGGCCAAGGACTATGACAAGAGCTTATGCTATGAAACAGAGGGATGATCAAGATGTCCAAGACGTGGTTTTTGGTAAATTTCCCTTATTTGGCTTATGTGTGTTTACATTGTTTGATCCTGGTTCTACACATTCTTTTATTTGTTCATCCCTCATTCTTCCTAAAAATGTGAAATCTTTGAGGCTTCATTATAATGTGCTTTTGAAAGTCCCTTGGGTTACCGAGTTGTCTGTAATCGAATTTACCGAGCTTGTCCCTTCGTGATCGAAGACCTAGTTTTCCCGGCGGATTTGATTAAAATGTCCTTCCAAGATGTTGATGTTATTATTGGGATGGATTGGCTTTATAAATATCATGCAGTAGTGGACTGTAGATCAAAGCATGCGACTTTTAAGGACCTTGCATTTTCTCATATTATTGTAAAAGGTGAAAGAACACTGATGTCTAGTATTATTTCTGCGGCCTTGGTAAGAAAGATTATCCAGCAGGGTTGTTATGCGTATCTTGCTCACATACGGGATACACACTTAGAGAGCCCTAGTCTTAAAGATATACCTACTGTGTGCGACTTTCCAGAAGTCTTCCTAGAAAATCTTACTGGGTTACCCCCGGAAAGGGAAGAACTTCCAATCTAGCTTATTCCTGTATCTATTCCTATTTTCATTACTCCTTATAGAATGGCCCCAGCAGAACTAAAAGAGTTGAAAACTCAATTGTGAGAACTTCTTCAAAAGGGTTTTATCCGTCCCAGTGTCTCTCCTTGGGGAGCCCCTATTTTATTTGTAAAGAAGAAAGATGGAACTCTTAGATTGTGTATTCACTACAAACATCTCAACAAAATAATAGTCAAGAATAGATATCCACTTCCATCTTAGATTGTGTATTCACTACAAACATCTCAACAAAATAATAGTCAAGAATAGATATCCACTTCCATAGATTGATGATTTATTTGATCAGTTGAGGGGTGCTAATACATATTCTCAAAGATCGATTTAAGGTCTGGGTATCATCAACTGCGGGTTAAAGAGAAAGATATTCCTAAAACTACTTTTAGAACTCAGTATGGTCATTATGAATTTTTGGTGATGCCATTCAGATTAAATAATGCTCCCGCAATATTCATAGACCTAATGAATCGAATATTCAAGCCATATCTAGATCAATTTGTGGTAGTTTTTATAGATGATATTTTAGTGTATTCTAAGGGTAATGAAGATCATGATAAGCATCTCTAACTTGTGTTGCAAATTTTGAAGGAGAAAGAACTTTATGCAAAAATTTCCTAGTGTGAATTTTGGCTAAATGAAGTGACCTTTTTTGGGACACGACATATCAGCAGAAGGTGTAAAGGTGGATCCTAGTAAAATCCAAGCAATTGTTGAATGGAAGCCTCCCAAAGTCCAAACGAAGTAAGAAGCTTCCTAGATTTGGACGAATACTATAGGAGGTTCATGAAAGGCTTCTCCATTATAGCCTCCCCTTGACCAATCTCAAAGAAGAAAAGTTCATCTGGAGTGCCAAATGCCAAGAGAGTTTTGAAACTCTTAAATCCTTATTGACGCAAGCTCCAGTACTTACTCTACCAATAGAGGGGAAGAAGTATGTGATATATAGTGATGCATCTCATCGTGGTCTAGGGTGTGTTTTGATGCAAGAAGGAAAAGTTATTTCTTATGCCTCTCGGAAATTAGAACCACATGAATTAAATTATCCTACTCATGACCTAGAAATTGCTGCTATAGTATTTTCCTTAAAGATATGGAGACATTATCTGTATAGAGAAAAATGTTACATATTCACCGATCACAAAAGCCTAAAATTCTTGGGTACACAAAAGGAGTTGGACCTAAGGCAATGTAGATGGCTTGAGCTCATTAAGGATTAGGATTGCACAATCGATTATCATCCAGGAAAAGCTAATATTGTTGGAGATGCCTTAAGTCGTAAGTCCTTTGCAATCCTGTCCTTAAGTCCCCTGCCTTTGTTTGTTGAGTTAAGAGCAATGAGTTCTCGTATTGTACTTCATTCATCGAGATCGATTATTTGCCAACTGCAAGTTAAACCCATATTGCTTGAGCAAGTTGGAGACGCATAAAAGTTAGATGAGAAACTCATGAAGCTAACCAAAAAGGTTCAAGCTGGAGAAAAACATGATTTTTCATTAACAAAGGATGGTGTCTTATCTTATCAAGATAGGTTATGTGTCCCTAATGATGAAAGGCTGAAAAGAGAAATTTTGAATGAAGCACACTTCATCATATGCCATGCACCTTGGAGGTACGAAAATATACCGGAACCTTAAAGAACACTATTGGTGGAATGGTATGAAGAAAGACACTGCAGAGTACATTTCAAAATGTTTGGTTTGTCTACAAATAAAAGCAGAACATCAAGTTCTAGTTGGCTGCTCCAACACTTGCCTATGACAGAATGGAAATGGGAGAGAATAACAATGGATTTTGTTTCTGGACTTCCATGCACTCAAAAGAACCATGATGCAATATGGGTAATAGTAGATAGATTAATGAAGAGTGCTCATTTTTTAGCAATCAAGATGGATTATTCACTTGATAGATTAGCAGAACTATACAGTAATGAGATTGTAAGGCTACATGGAATACCTATCTCTATTATCTCCGACAGAGACCCAAGGTTTACATCTAGATTTTGGTCTAGCTTGCAGGGGGCCTTGGGTACCAAGTTAAGTTTTAGCACCTCATTTGGCCTCAAATAGACGGGCAGTCAGAAAGAGTGATACAAATTATAGAGGATATGCTTTGAGCATGCATCATGGAGTTTGAGGGTAGTTTTGATAAACATTTGGCATTAGTAGAATTTGCTTACAATAATAGCTGCCAATCGAGTGTTAGAGTGCCTATGTTTGAAGATTCATATGAAAGAAAATGTAGGTCTCCTCTTTGTTGGAGTGAAGTTGGTGAAAGAAAACTTACTCATCCTGAAATTTTGCAGCAAACAGAAGACAAGGTAAAGGTGATCAAGGATCGTCTAAAGATCGCTTCGGATAGGCAAAAATCATATGTTGATCTTAAAAGGAGTGATATCGAGTATCAAGTTGGGGGTAAGGTATTCTGAAAAGTATCTTCATGGAAGAAGATTATGAGATTTGGCCGAAAAGGAAAACTTAGTCCCCGATTTATTGGACCTTATGAAATACTTGAAAGATTGAGACTAGTTGCATATAAATTAGCATTACCACCCAAGTTGGACAAGATCCACAATGTCTTCCACGTGTCAATGCTCAAAAGATATCGTTCTGACCCCTCACATGTCCTACCAGTTGAATCTATTGAGGTTAATCAAGATTTGACGTATAATGATCAAACAATCCATATTCACGCTCGAAAATAAAAGAACTCAGAAACTAGAAAGTTCCCTTAGTAAAGGTACTTTGGCGGAACCACTCAAGAGCGGAAGCCACCTGGGAGAGGGAACAAGGCATGTAGACCCAAAATCCACACTTATTTCGAGACTAGCATAAGGTAAATTTCAAAATGAAATTTCTTAAGTGGGAGAGAGTAGTAATTCCCTTATTATTAACTAATGTATTCACTTTAAAAAAGGTATTCCCTCAAGATAAAATCAACCCCTACTTCACAATTCTTTGACTTGAGTTTGTGTCGTTAGAGAAATCCGTTTTCTTGAATGGTGGAAAGGAATGAGGGAGAGGTTCGTTTTAGTGCAATATATTCACTTTTGTGAAATTATAAATGTTTGACTAACCTAAATAATATTTGTTATCTGTGAACAAAATAAGTAAGGAAGGAAAAAGAGAAAATTAAGGCAACCACCATATTGGACCATTTTTCTCTACTTTTAACATAAAATATGTTTTCCCAAAACTAAGTAAGTTTAATGACCTTATAAGATCTTATAAACCCTCTCATAACCTCATATATGACAAACATACATGAAATAAATCATTTCCTTGGAGTAAAGTTGAGAAATCCTCTATCCTTTTGTAAGTAGTTGAATTCGGTCTTTAAATTGCACAGTGTGTAGTAATTGTAGAATGTCTCATTGTATATAGTTGTGATTTTAGTATGTAAATATGTTTTGGAAAGCTAATTCATCCTATAGTTTTTATGTTTATGTGAAAATCTAAATCCATTTTTATGGTTTCAAAAGAAGGTGTGAAACACAGTGAAAGTTCTGGCCAGTTTTCTGTCTGAGAAGCCTTCTATGTACTGTTGTTAGTATTTTAATCATATCTTGATGTGTGAGATGTAACTTGTGATGCTTCTTTTTTCTTTACAACCCCAATACATGTATCTACAACTCTTATATTTTTGTTGAGACCTAATTTTGTAGTTATGAAACAGTGGACGTAAGGTAGGACAAGTTCTGTCTAGAGTTTTGACATAGAAATCCCTAGGGGTATATTGGTAGTGTTTCGGTTGTAAATACTTGTAAAAAGGGTATTTTGAAGTGATTCATAACCTTTTGTAACCTAAATTCATATACCTACAGTTTTTATGTAGATCAAAATGCCTAGCTTTTCTATTTACCAATTCAAAATCTAGTTGCGATGCAAGGCAGTAAAGCTGCCGAGAAGAGTGTGAATTGAAGAAATAGGACTCAGTTTTGGCATTTATCTTGTTAGTTTCTACATGTTGAAAGTGTTGAATATTGAATAAGCATGTAAATGAGTATTAACGTTCTCACACTCTTGTACAATCTTAAGGAAATTAATTGAAGAAACAGATGTCGTATTGATCTAAGACTTGGAATCGGTAGGGTCGGTTGCGTGATAAAAGGTTCAGGTTCATTTAGAAACTTATTCTTGTTCCTCTATCACCTATTGGTTCATTTGAATGTTATCTTGGTATCTCAGCTATGTTCTTGTTATTTTATCTGGTTGTGTTGATATATTTTGGGACTTACACTGAACTTGTTTAATTCACCCTTTTGTAGGAATTGTCTGATAACTTGACATCCTTGTGAACTTTGTCCTTCTTGTGGCTGTGACTTTGTCACCTTTGGCATGCTCTTGTTCAGATCAATTTTCATCTTGATTGTAAATTTTTGGTCTGCCCTAAGTATGGAAGCAGTCCATTTAATGCACTAACTAGAAAGTCACTCTTAATACGGTTCTTAGTTCTCTTGATAATTGGGTTTTCACCCTTCTTGATACAGGAAATTGGTCCTCCTTGATACTTGATTATGTCTGGTGTGATGGCATGACCTACATACTGGGCGAAGCTTGATATTTGAATGTCTTGTAAAAATTGTTCCAAGAACCCTTGATACTTAGATCTTTAAATATCCTACTTGATACTACTGATGTATTTGTTCAC
>JAPFFP010097818.1:0-20062 GCA_026153255.1 Solanum medicagineum | reverse complement strand
AAAACAGATTAAGGACTTTCGAATCCCAATTTAAATGTACCCTCCGACCACACTTAAGCACCGTGAACTTACTTCGATTTAATTAATTTACGGGGTCTAACACACATGGGCCGTGCCACTAGTCGTGTCACATGTCTTAGACAAAAATGGTCTTTCCTATCTCAAGGTAGCCCAGATGGACCGTACAAAGGCCTACTACCCATCTAAGTGCTCGTGTGACATCGCTGTACGGGACAGTCTCACAAGAATGGTCATAAGTCCTTCATCTGACCTCCGAATGAGGTGAAACCAAGTAAGGAAAGCTAACTCAAAGGGATTTTATTTGACATGTTGTAGGCTATCCAGTTCTAAGTGTGCTAAAAGTTATGCTCATTTAAAATTGACCCTTGCATGATCCAATACCCAAAACTCAACTCGTAGGGAAGTCTTGAACATGTATAAGTACTAGAAGTCTCCAACGACACTAATACACTCCCCACCTAACTAAATGAGGCTTGAAAAATTGATACATAAGAGCATGGAGTTAGGGGGTGTCACTACTATCATTATGACTCGCTGATACACTAATACACTCCCAACTAAGAGTTTCTGGGGATGACTTTTGGGCTTACTAATGCCCTTGCTGTCTTCAGGGACTTGATGACTTGAGTGCTTAGGCCTTATCTTGACTCGTTCGTGATCGTATTCATCATTCATGTCCTAGTATACTCGCAGAGTAGGGATGAGCATGTTCAACACTTAAGGATTATAGACTACCTTTAGAACAGAGCATGCAAAAGCTATAACATTAATAAGAAAGACATATAAAATCAATCAAGCTTGATAAACCCATGCATATTATTTTGATCATTTGGAAAACTGTACGAACATGCACAATGAGCCTAGTCATTTTTCATTAAAGCCAGTAAATAGAGGAATAATATTAAGGGTCTTGCGGCTCTTCATGCCGACGCGACTGGGTAGGGAGTTAATTTTAGCTATTAGGATTTTTATGTCTAATGGGGAGTAAATTAGTAATTTTACTTTCCGTTAAAGGTAGTGGTGTGCAAAAACCAAATCGACCGATAAATCAAACAAAAAAATGTTATTGGTTTATTGTTATCAGTTTATTTGGTTAACGGGTTTTCAATGATTTTACAAAACAAATTATCAGGTTATCGGTTCGATTTTGATTTTTAGTGTTGGGTTATTGGCTAAATCGACAACCCATTAAGACAATGATAATTTACAATTTTATCCCTTCATAAATATTAAATATTAATAATTTAACATCACATGATACTAAATCGATACTAGTAAGTCATGTACATGCTTGGCTTCAAATGTATAACACTTCCGTTGGAAAGTAAATTCGAATATGAGGTCAAATATTGCATATTATAAGTTTAGGTGCTCAATTGATTTGTTTATTTTATTATATCTCATTATATTGTGTCAAATTGTTAGATAAGTCACATATTTATTTTTATGAGTATGTTCTTATTGGGTAACCAAAAATTGAACCGTTAAAGACCAAAAACTTGATAAACCAAAAATCGATTAAAAAAAACTCTAATTGGTTTATTATTTGTTTGACATATTTAAAAATAAAAAACCAATAAACCAAACTGATAATATTAAAGTCGAACCAAACCGATCGATTGATTGATAGACTGGATTATCATTTAATCCTACACTAAATTAATATGTAATTACTTAAATATTAAATTATAATTATTATTTAAAATTGCGAAATCATTATATCCAAATTTCACTAGTTAAAAAATGATATACTTTTTTGAGCATATGAAAAATCCAGTCATTATGGAATTAAAAATTATGTGAAAATTTCTTTATAAGTTAATGTCATTTATTACAGAAATAATTTTGAATATTAGTATTTTTTTTGGGTCGATTTTCAGATTTGACTTTATCAACTTAAAAAATAAAGTGAATAAGTTGTTTTTGAAAAAGTATGCAAGTCTATTTTGAGAATTTGAAAAACAAAAAAAAAAAAAAACATCTTTAAGCCATTGATTTGCATGTGAAAGTATCTTTAGGTTGATGTCTTCATTATGTGACTAATTTTTCAACGCACGCAATAATAATTTTTAACTTCTTTAATTTAATTTCTAAATTTATAATAGTCTTAATAATCCTGATATAAGAATTTCACGAGTCTCCATAAATATTAATATAAATATCTCATATTTTCTTTTTTCTTCCATTGATTTGTCATTTGTATCTCAATTAAAGTTTTTATTTTTCTTATGGGTTATTTAACTTTTTGTGCAATATAATCTTCTCAACTTCTTTCCATCATCTTTAGTTTTATGTACTTGTAGCATGACACTAGATAGCTTGTTATTCTTTCATATTTCTGAATTTTTGTTGTTATGCTAATATTTTTCATATGTCAATAAAAAATTATATATTTTTATTACAATCATCTCCCGTTATAATTTTTTTATGTTTCAAAATATTCACGTCTTTAAGTTCAAACAAGATTCATATAACATCAATTACATTGGATCATATTATGGTGTTCAATATTATTTATGGGATAATCAATAAAGAATTTTACCTTTAAACTCATTGGAAAAGCAAGTGCAAGAAATAATATTAATAAGTTAATTTTAGGAGATAAATATTTTAAAAAATTGTATCAAGTATTAATTTAGGAATAAACATGCAACACACATTGCAAAAGACTAGTATATATCAAAGCTGGAAAGCTCCAAAATGAAAAATTGAATTAGTACATCAACAGTTGAATGAGCCTTCAGAAATAATTATTGTTCCTTCAGTGTTTATTACAAAATTGTAGAAGTACTTATTGATTCTCTTCTGCCTAATGAAATTAGGAATAAATAAAATACAATGCACTTCTAATTGAGGCCAGAATACAATGCACTATGACTATAAGAACTTAAATTAATGAAGGTTACCAGCACAACTGTTTTTTTGTTGTTATTAAGGCACTTCTTTCGGCGGTGTCCGAAAACTTGCTCCACCACAATTTTTCCAACGAGTACCTGTAAGCATAGGTACTGGGTAACTCAAGCCAACCAAAAGCAAAATACTTGATGAGTTAACGTGCTCCTAGCCTACTGAAGGATCTGGTCCCTCTATGTACAATAACCTAAAACTTGAAGTAAAAATAGCAGAAGACAAGTGCACCGGATTTTTATGTGGAAAAGCTCCTTGCTCAAGAGAGAGGAACAACCACGACCTGTTACCATAGGATTTAACTACACCAAATTCACTAATGAGCAAAGTAAAGAAATACAACGCACTCGTTATTTCTCTACGATCTCATCAAGACTACTTGTACTCCTAGCACAAGCAAAGAGCACCCAAAAAGCTGTTTTAGTCCTCACCCACAACCCTTATGCAGCTAGACTAAAACACCATAGCAAACAGTTAGACTTACCAACAGTATACCCAAATTACAATACACACAAAGGAACTGAATAACACTGATCATGTACCTTTATAACTTAGTGTGATCTTACACTTTAGAGCACAACACACCAACCAACCAACTAGAAAACTATAGAACTATTCTATCAGGTCCTTCATCTAAAGCTGATGTATCTTAATGCACAAGAAGCCAAGGAGGAGATTTTCAAGACAAGAATATTTAATCTTAGAGATACTTGAAAAACTTGTGTTTATTCCTTGGACGCCCTCCTTTTATACTATTGTGGCTACACAATGTGGACTACTGGTTCTTAGTACATATCTGATGGACATCTCACCAACCACAACAGCTTTACAGGATGTATCCCATGACTTGCTTTAGCACAACAACCCGATAGTCTACCTGATCCTTGACTCAGTTTGTTAATCGTCAAAACACATAATGCACTCCATGTACTTAACAATTTCCCCTTTTTGATGATGACAAACAGTGTCCCATTGATTGACCTGTTCCCCTTGAACTTGTGCTTCCCATATTTGTTATTCCCCCTGAATATAATATTCTCCCTGAACATGATCACAATCTTCCCCTTTTTGGCATCATTAAAAGGAAAACAATAAACTAAGATAAGATCACACGCATAAAATACTAGGTACTTGAGTAAGGATAATGAAATCAAAATCATAGAAAATGGAGAATAAGAAGTAGACAAGAGATTCACAAACAGAAACCCTACTCACTCCATGAAGTATCCTATTAATAACCATATAACATCAAAAACATGAATTTTCCCAGACCTAGCCAAGACCATATCATAAAAAAGTCAAACATAAGGACAAGAAATAAGGACTTTGAACAGAAAACGGGTATATAAGTACGAAGCCTAGGAACTAGAGGACTTGGAGGCTACGGACTGAATAAGTTTAGCCATGTTGGCACTGTGATTCCTATGAGCATCTAGAAGCTGCTGGGTGAGTGATTTAACCTCCTTGGTCAGCTGAGCATTTACTTCGCTCAGATCGAACACCTCAGCAGAGTCAAATCCTCCTTTAGAGCCTTTGACCACTTCAGCATTTAGCAAAGTAAGGTCTGCATCTTTCTTGGCCAGGGCAGCAGTTAGTTCCTTCACTTTCTCCCTCTGGGCTCCATTTTGATCCACCAGATCAGACATAGGTGATTTTTTGCCTCTTTTCTTGAGGTTACTACACTCACATTCCACAAGAGCAGTGTGACAAAAAGACTGATGGATTGATCTTACAACTCCCTGCTTAGTTCCACCCCCAAATACTCAAACACTCTGTTAAGTAAGAATCCACAGGACAGACCATGCTTCCCTTCTACAATTTTGAACACCTTACTTATGTGTTCCATAATCAGCGTAGGCATATTTATTGGCACCATGGTGCTCAATTTCTCCATCAAATAGAGGTCGACCATTGTGGCTATGGTCCTCTTCTCCATTCTTGGTAGTAAAACCTTGTTGACAAGTTCGAAATATAACTGATAAGACCCCTTGAGTAGCTTTTTAGAGACAACTGAAGGGTTGAGATTTTCCAACTTCCCAGCTTATTCTAAGAAGCTTTTTGAGGGGGACTTGTCAACAACTGTTCTGATTACTGCCTTCTTCACCTGCAGGATTTCACTCAAGCTATATTTATCAACCCAGAAAGAAATATCCCATACATTGGTAATAAAACTACCATTCTCCTAAATTCCTATATTCATGTAAAACTCTCTTACTTCCCATTCATGCAAAAATGGCACAGGATATTCATATAAATGGCCCCACCCCTGAAATTCTACAACGTCCACCAACTCACACATTCCTGGTCTATTCATTGTCATAGGTTCAAATACTCTCCCATTTAACACTTTCTGATTCGGACGCAAATTGATTCTCTAGTCCTTGGTTAGAACCTTTTCAGTCTTCCTTTTCTTCAACTGTGAGCCTGATCCCTTCGTGAAAGCAGGACACTCCTCTTTCCCTTGGTACTGTCCTTATTTTGAGCCTTAGAGTCCTTAACCTTTTTATATTCCTTACTCAGGTCTACTACCTCAGACTCCATCTAGTTAATCTCCGGTTCCTCTATTACTTTGACAACCTGATCCTCAGGTATGTCCTCCTCAACAACGGTGGTCCTCCTCATTCTTTCCTTATAAACATATTTTTATTTACTTGCCTTCATGGCTTCACCCAACAACTTTATTTCAATTCCTCCGGTAGAATACTTTTTGACAACTGCAATGCCGTCCTTACTCAATTTTCTTTTACCTTTGTCATTCATGACCTGGTCCTTTGTAGGAGCAGGAGAGGAAAGGATTACAGGATTACAGGCTTTTCCAAACTCTAGGACAGAGATCTATTATCCTCCTCATCATCTTCATCCTCCACGTTTTCTTCTTCCTGAACAACATTTAGTCGCTGAGCTTCATTGGTATGAGTTTGGTCATCGATAGGCTTACCTAGTGCTAAAGTGAGATGAGGAGAAGTTGGTTCTTCTTTGGCTCCATGATCTCCATCCTTCAACTCTAATAAGTTTTTCACAACCCGTTCTTGTCCTTCTGCAAGATTTTTTTAATCAACCCCCTTGTAGTTTACCAAATCCCCCTCAAAATGTTTTTCAGACAGGGAGGAG
This sequence comes from Solanum medicagineum, assembly GCA_026153255.1. Classification (NCBI taxonomy): domain Eukaryota; kingdom Viridiplantae; phylum Streptophyta; class Magnoliopsida; order Solanales; family Solanaceae; genus Solanum; species Solanum medicagineum. The sequence continues at coordinate 14,023 of JAPFFP010097818.1, read as the reverse complement.
GAAGTGTATCCCAGAGGAAAAGTGTTACCCTATTCCTCTGTAACAAAAGGGGAAGGATCTACAGGGTTCAGGTCAGGTAGTACACCAGGTTATTCAACCCTAACAGGTGTAGACACAGAATGAAGAGTTGGAGAAAAAGGTGTGAGGCACTGGTTAGAGGATGAAGCTCATCACACTTTAGTGGTGTTTGAAGAAATGTGGAGTTTGGAGTATTGATGTTGGGAGGAGGTACGAGCTTATCTTCTAACTCAATCTGAGCAGAAGGTTGTTCAGAATTTGTAGACTTAGTGGAGAAATACAAATGGACTTCCGAATACTTTGAGAGAGCAAAGAGAGGGGTAGGTATAATGTAAGATGTCACTTGGAAAGGATATGAATCACAAATGACAAATGAAATAATTTTAAAAAGGAGAGAAAAGAAGCGTCTGGTCACTGATTGATTGTGACTATTTGGGGATTGGAGTGAGATGATGTTGATTCAGGGAAAAGTTGAATTGACATAACTGGTCCTAAGTATCCATATTAATGAAGTAAAATATTATAAACAGAATATTAACCTGGTTGTGGGTCAGGTCCCTGAGTGATTCTTTTTCTGCTCCTATTTCTTCAAGTCCTATAAAGTGTCAATTTTGCTAATTAGTAAAGCACACAACATCATTTTAGTGATAGTGACTAGTTTTTCAGATACATGTTTAGACCTTTTTAGCCAAGAATATAGGAGAATATCATAATCATTTTGACTCTTCACGCTTTTGTTTTATCAAATCTAGCCTCAGTCTATTTTTTTTGAACTGGTCCCTGCTTAGTGGCTTGGTGAAAATATGAGCAATCTAGTCCTCTGTACTACAAACTTCATGTAGATGTTCCCTTTCTCCACTTGGTCCCTTAGGAAATGATGTCTAACATCAATGTGCTTAGTTTTTTTGTGATGAACTGGATTTTTTTCCATATTCAAGTCATTTGTGTTATCACACAAGAGGGGAATAATGTCTGTCAAAACCCCAAAATCCTCTAGTTGTTTCTTGATCCACAGTAGTTGTGAGCAACAAGCAGCAGCTGCGACATACTCAGGTTATGCAGTAGATAGAGCCACTAAATTTTGTTTCTTTGTTCCCCGGGAGATCAATGATGATCCAAAGAAGTGTGCCATGCCAGAGGTGCTCTTTCTGTCAACCGAGTACCCTATAAAGTCAGCATTTGCATATCCAACTAAATCAAAACAATCCCTAGTAGGATAGTAAAGAGTTAAGCACTCAGAGACTTTGAGATATCTGAGAATCCTTTTAGCAACCTTCAAGTGTGACTCCTTAGGACATAATTGAAATGTAGCACACATGCCAACACCGAAAACTATATCAGATCTGCTAGCAGTTAAGTACAGTAGTGACCCATAGTTTTATTTACGAAGTTACCAGCTTCATCAACATCCAGTTTAGCACTTGTCTCCATAGGAGCACGATTAGCATACAGGTCCCTGATGTACTTTTCTTGACTGATGAAAGTACTACCAGGAGTTTGCTTAATCTATAGTCCAAGAAAGAAGCTAAGTTCACTCATTATACTCATTTCAAATTCACATGTCATCAGGTCACCAAACTCTTGACAGAGAGAGTTTGTAGTGGCCTAAAAGATGATGTCATCAACATACACTTGCACAATCAATAAATTTTTTCCTCTAGTTTTTAAGAATAAGGTACTGTCAATTTTACCTCCTTTTTACCCATGACAAGCAAGAAACCAGACAACCTCTCATACCAGGCCCTGGGAGCCTACTTTAACCCATACAGTGCTTTATCCAACTTCATAACATTATCTAGAAATTCCATATTTTCAAAGCCTGGAGGTTGCTTTACAAGACTTCTTCTTTAAAATACCCATTAAGAAAGGCACTATTAATATCCATTTGGAACAGTTTGAATTCCATATAGGTGGTAAATGCTATCAAAACTGATTGCTTCCATTCCGGCAACTACAGCAAAAGTCTCATCATAATATGTTACTTCTTCCTGATTTAATCCGTGTACTACCAATCTGGATTTGTTTCTGGTGATGATGCCATTTTCATCTAGCTTATTTCTTAACACCCATCTACTCCCTATCATAGTTTTATCAGAAGGCCTGGAAGCTAGATGTCATACCTTGCTTCTTTCAAACTGGAGCACTTCCTCCTGCATGGAGTTCACCCAATCAGCATCCTTTAGGGCTTCCTTGACATTTTTGGGTTCTATAAAGGACATAAAAGCATCACAAGACATCAGATTTCTAGTCTTGGATCTTGTCTGAATCCCAGAATCCAAAGGAGAGACTAGATTATCCAAAGGATGAGATGATTGATGTTTCCATCAGACTATCCTACTAGCAGACTGACCCTGGCTTCTCGAGACATTAGAACTATTTGGATGGTCCTATTGAGCATCACAATTATCATCATCATGATCCATCCCACCTGCCTCTGAGTCCCTTACAATGGCACCAGATCCTTCTGAGGATTCTTCATTTTGATCACCCTCATTTGCACTGTCCTTAGGTTATGTAGCCTCATCAATTGAAGGATCATTGATCAAAATGTCCTGTTGAAGTTTGAGAATCTCATCTGGGTTTGAGTCTTCACCATCATTGATGTCCTTCATTTCTCTTGACTCATAAAAGATTGCATGCACACTCTCGTCAATGCAGAGTGTTCTTTTGTTAAATACTCTATAAGCCTTGCTGCTAGTAAAGTACCCAACAAACACACCCTCATCACTCTTTAAGTCAAATTCTTCAACTATCGCCTTGCTAGTTTTAAGCACAAAGGATTTATAACCAAAGGCCCTCAGGTGACTGATGTTAGGTTTCCTGCCAAATAAGAGTTTGTAAGGAGTCTTATTCTTAAGAGACCTAATCAGACACCTGTTAGTAAAATAGTAGGCACTATTAACAGCCTTAGTCCAGAATGTTTCTGACAGTCTAGAATCAATCAACATGGTTCTTCTAATTTCCACCAAGGTTCTATTTTTCTTCTCCACAAAACCATTCTGTTGAGGAGTTCTAGGAGATGAAAAATTATGATGAATCCCATTCTCAACACAAAAACCATCCAATGTCTCGGTACCATGGTCAGACCTGATCTCTGCCACTTTGCTTCCAAACTGATTTTGAATTTTCTTGATGAGGTTGATCAGCAGCTCAACAGCTTCATCTTTAGACCTCATAAACCTTACCCAAGTATATCTTGAGTAATTGTCAACCACCACCATAATATATCTTTTTCCAGCCCTGCTTTAAACCTTCACAGGACCATAAAGATTAGTATGAATAAGCTCAATAGGTCTAGATGTACTTACTTTATGCTTAGACTTGAATGATCCCTTTGTCTGCTTTCCTTGAGCACATGCTGCACATACTTTTGAATTTGTGAAGGTCACCATTGGTAAGCCATGAACTAGCTCCTTTGATACTACACAGGTCACAGGAGACATCTTGTGCCTTTAGGCATGTCAGATTTTCCTCATTTGTGGTTCTCAGATCTGCTACATACATGTTCTTGCACCTCATAGCTATCAGCACCACTTCATTTGTGGACAAATTTGCTACTTTACATTTTTCTGATAGAAACTTGACTTTATTTCCATTGTCACAGCTTTGAGATACACTAAGGAGACTGTACTTTAGACCTTCAACATAGTACACATCTTCAATAGCTTTCTCAAAACATTTTCCAATCTTTCTAATGCCTACGATATAACCCTTCTGTCCATCTCCTAATGAAACATTGCCTCCTTCAAACTCATTTAATGTGATAAAGTTTTTAGTCCATCTAGTCATGTGCTTTGAGCAGCCACTATCCATGTACTAGTACTAACTGCTTCTCCTGACTTTTCTTGCAAGTGATTAAAAGTTAGTCTTGAGAACCCATTTTAGTTTGATCTCCCCATAAGCTGATAGAGGTCTGATTACAAATTTCCTGGTCCGAAGGGGCAGAGATCTAGTCCTCAGCTTCGGCTTAGGTCCTGGTCCCTCCTTCACAGGTTTCTATTCTGAGTGTATTGACTTCTTTTTGTTCAAAGTTCTTTTCAGAACTTCACAGTTATCTTTAAGAAGATCATTTCTTTTGCAGTGCAAACACAATATATTATCAGCAACAGACACATATTTGTTGTGGGGATTATAGAGGGGGTCAATTTTGTTAACATAACCTAATCCTCTCTTTTCAGAACTCCAGCTACAAGACATGTCTCCCAGAATTTTGGAAGATGCAATCCACTTCATAGACTTATTCAAGTCTTCTTAAACATTCATTAGGTTCCTTTCTATCACAACATTTCTTTTTAAGGCTACATTCAACTTTAATTCAGCTTCCTTTAGTTTTTCTTCCAAAGAAATTTCATTTTCACTAATCTTTCTCTTTAGCTTAGCATCAGGCTGACCACTATATTCCATCAATTTCAATAACTCACCTTTTTGATTATCAAGAGCAACTACCTTAACCTCAAGATCAGACACCTGGGTAGTCAACACAGTTTTTTCATCCTGTGATACATCTACAATATTGCTTAGCAAATCCTTTTCAATAGTTAGTTCATACATAGAATCAATGTGAACACGTGCTAGTTTTTTCAACTTTCTAGTAGAATAAAGATATAAGTTATCTTTAAGCTCTAGCAGTGTTATCTCTTCATCATCTGACTGGGTAATGAATGTAAACAGACCATTAGAAATCTCATCGTCATCTTTTACTACAAGCATAGATGAATTGGGGGTTGCTATTCATCTTTAGGCCCACTGGATGAATTTCCCCAAACCCCTAGTGCCTTCATCATGATCTTGTTAGCAGATGCTTGTTTCTTGTACTTGTCCGGAACCTGGTCCTTCCTTCTTCTTTGCCACTTCTTTGTCCATCCTTATGATCACCTTTTCCATAAGGATACTCCTTGATAAAGTGTCCTGGTTTACCACACCTATGACATAAGTGAGTGTTTCCATGAGCCTTGCCAGCATTACCTTTCTTTTCCATGTCATGACTTATTCTGACAAATTTCTTGAACCTTTTGGTGAGATATGCCATATCTACACCATCAATTTCCTCATCGCTTCGAGCAGTTTCCAATGCCAGTTTTTTTGTCTTTCTTTCCTTCCCTCTTGGCAGAAGTATGCTTCTTGTTCAACTCATGCATACGAAGTATGCCAATGAGAACATTTATCTTCAAAGACTTCAGGTTCTTTGGCTCATTGATTGCATCAACTTTCCTTTTCCAAGACTTGGGAAAAACTCTTAGAATTTTTTGAACTTGTTTGCTTTGACTGATAGGTTCTCCTAAATACTTGACCTTATTGGTTATTACTGAGAACCTGGTCTTCATATCTTGTATAGTTTCACTTTCATACATGATAAAGTCCTCATATTGAGATGACAGCATGTCCATCTTGGACTCAATCACTTGCTCAGTTCCCTCATGAGCATTCTTCAAACAGTCTCAGATCTCCTTAGCAGATTCACAAGCTGAGATCCGATTGTACTCCTCAGCTCCTATTCCATACACATTTAATTTTTTGCTCTATAATTTTTTTCAATCTTCTTCTCGTCAGACTGAGTGTATTGTTTCTTGGTCTTTCGAACAAACTTGGTAGTGTCACCTTTCTTCACTCCAGTCATTGGAACATATCGTCCATCTAGAATAATGTCCCATAGTTCACTATCTCCAGTCATTTGAATGTTATGCATGCGATCTTTCTACCTTTCCACCATCCATTATACTTGCCATTGAATCTTGGTGGTCTTGTGGATGATTGTCCCTCTTCCAATTTAAGTGGAGCATTCATTTTCACAGTACATCTCAAGGTGTGAACCTGTTAAAGATCCTTGCTCTGATACTACATGATGAGTTAACGTGCTCCTGGCCTACTGAAGGATCTAGTCCCTCTACGTACAATAAGCCAAACCTTGAATTAAAAATAGCAAAAGACAAGTGCACTAGATTTTTATATGGAAAAACTCCTTGCTCAAGGGAGAAACAACAATGACCTACCACCACAGGATTTAACTACACCAAATCCACTAATGAGCAAACTAAAGAAATACAACGCACTTGCTATTTCTCTATGATCTCACCAAGAATAATTGTACTACTGCTACAAGCAAAGAGCTCCCAAAAACCTGTTTTAGTCCTCACCCACAACCCTTATAAAGCTAGACTAAAACACCATAGCAAAAAGTTAGACTAACCAATAGTCTACCTAAATTACATACACACAAAGGAACTGAACAACACTGATCATGTACCTTTATAACCTAGGTGTGATCTTACACTTTAGAGCACAACACAACAACCAACAAACTAGAAAACCATAGAACTATTTGATTAGGTCCCTCTTCTACAGCTGCTGTATCTTAATGCACAAGAAGCCAAGGAGGAGCTTATCAAGACAAGAATATTCAATCTTAGGAATATTTGAAAAACTTATGTTTATTCCTTGGACACCCTCCTTTTATACTGATGTGGCTACATGGTACGCACCACTAGTTCTTAGTACATCTCTGATGGACACCTAACCAATCACAACAGCTTTACAGGCTGTATCCACTACTAGCTTTAGCACAGTAGCCCGATACTCTACCTAGTCCTTGACTTAGTTTGTTAATCATCAAAACACACAATGTAATCCATGTATTTAACAATGCTCCAACCTTGTTTTCGGAGAAGGAATGTCAAGACTACCATACATTAATGGGGTAAAAGTTTCATAAAAGGTGCTATAAGATGCAATCAACTACTGTAACAATTTGGAAAACACTTTTCATCATCATGATAGGATCTGTATGCAATTTTGGATTTTGTACTCCAAGCAATGTGCTCATCAGGTCTTACTAATATGGCTCCCCTGTTTGTTATCTGACAAATTTCCCACCAGGATGCCGAATCTGATGACCTCTTCACCTCCACAACTTCGTCAAAGGATTTCCAGGGTGTTTAGGCAGGGCCTCACTTTCTTCTTTTCACTGTCTGTTCACTTTTTCTACCAATATTTACACTACATTGGTACCATCACCTCTCCAAAAACCTGGGTTTTTAGCCTAAGTTGTAACTTCAAGTGGTCCAGAAGGGGTCTATGAAATAAAAAGGCTAAAGGGCTCAATGGAGTTGACTAGAGTAATATTAAAATTTCAAGTGTTCTGAGAAAGATAAAATCATGTTTCAAACCAAGTACAACCTAGGATTTCTCCTTGAAGCACACTTAGAACAAGTTCTAGAGCAAAAGAGAGACAAAAGAACTCAAAAAGAAGCTTACCACCCATGGGACATGCAAAACTCGAGTAGAGTATGTATTGAAAGTTTAATTGAAGCACAACAACACATGAATTTAAAAGGTCCAATCTAGCCTAGAAGACTACTCAGTGAACAAAGAACCAAAAATTGAACCTTAAGATCACAACATCAATCAACTTAAACTTTTCCCTTTTTCCATGTCAAAATCAATAACTCATATGCCAAATTTAAACTTCATCAATACCGAACAAGCCACATGACAATTACAAAATGATCACATCAACATCAATACTTTAAGATGTTATAACATCACATATAAAAAATCAAATCTAGTTTTTGATATATGACAAACTTGACAATGAACCAAATGTGTATGTTCACAAAAAGAGTTGTTAGGATTTAGCAGGATCTAATCTCTTCAAATGGTTTTGATGATGACTAATAGAACCAGTACCAAGATGAAGTCCATAAAAAAGGAAGTGGAATCCAACTAGGAAAAAGAGTACTAAATAAGGAAGAAGAGTCAAGACATAACTCGTACAAGGAAAAGTTGTAGGTACCATACATACTAAGGAGTCTTGGGAAAGGACTCTTGTAGGGCCAAATACAAAAAGCAATCAACAACACTAGAAGAGTCACGCTTTTGCAATTTTGTAAAATGACAAATTCATCATGCAAGAGCAATCAACACAAGAGAATTCAAGGAAGATCTAGAGTTAGGTTGTCTTGTTTGTTCAATTGTTACCAATCTTCTTAGAATCATTGTTGATAGAATTACTATAAGAGGTTGTTATTTGAGAAATGTGAGTTGAGAGTAGCTTTGACTCTTGTTTTGTTGCGAGCTTGAGTGAGAAGATTGGTGTGTTGAGTGTTGAGAGTTTGTAACCTTAACATTGCTCAGTTTTGAAGTATTGAAGTTGGTAAAATCCTATTAGTGTAGGTAGTGGTTAATTCTCTCTTAATCAAGGAGTTTTTCCAATATATATCTTGTATTCCTCTACATTCTATTGTTATATCTAATCTGATTATAGAACTTAGCTCACTTGTGTGACAGCTATAGTCACCTTTTCAAGAGTAAAATGTCACCAGCATGTATAAACACGTTCAAACATATGCCCTCTTGCTAGCTTCGTGATGATGATCATTCATAATTTTCAAAATGTTTTCACATAGACAAGCTATGTCAAGATAATTGCCATAACGTTAAGAAAAAGTAGTTGGGATAAAATAATTGTGAGCTATAGAAGCTCATGCAACCAACTCAACTAACATTGTGCTTGATCTTTAGACATGATGATTTCATACAAAATTTAATCACCCAATATTTCAAATACTTTGACAGAATTTTTCATATTTCCTACTTGACTTTGATCCTCTAACAAGCATCTTTCAACCTTTTTGTGTCATTTCTACGTTGTTAAAATCTTTCTATTCTTTTTTACCAAGTCCTTCTTAGCAGTTGTAAAGACAAGCATGGTAGCATTTCTTAGCGCCATTAGATGGGAAGTCTTTTTCTCCGTATCTTCCTTTTCCACAATCTCATACAAATATTGATGCAGCCTAATTACATTAAGCTTTGACATCCAAACATTTAGATACAAAGATTTCAAAACTTTAATGAAAGAAAAAGTAGCATAACCAGTTTTCAGCCACTTAACAACATCAGTAATAATATAAAGAAGGAAACTCTAGCAGCATATGATTCATAATGATGATTGACGATAATGACATTATATTTGACAAAAATGGCAACAAATAGAAGAGCATTTCTCACTCTACTTGGATAAACAACACCACGTATGCAGCGTTGTTGTTATGAATAGTGCTCTGATACTTGCCACCATTTTTGGCAAGTATAGTGGAATTACAGTTAACTGACATTATTAATCATCGGGTACCTGATTGTCAGCAGGCTGAGAACTAGTTATGCTAGTTCTTCTTCCATTAAAGTTATGAAATCTCTTATTTCTAATGTCGCCGATGCTAAGCTTAATTAATTAGGATGCAATAGTATTTGGATGAGATTTTTAAGAAAGAAAGATATGGGAAAAAGTCTTCCGATCTATTGGCGTTAAGAGAGGCTTTCATGCGTGTATCCAAAGAAAATAAGGGGGAATTGATAGAAAGGAATAGAAAAGTCTTAGTAAAAGAGATGAAAGTAAGTTACTTGTGTTAGAAATGAAGAATACAAGATGAAAAGAGAAGCGTCAGGAATACTGCATGTATGCCTATGCAGTTTTGATGATGACAAATGGAACCAAGTCCAGCATAGTCAAACCAGGAATACAAAGCAGACTCCCAATTGGAGAAGTATTGTTGTTTAAGGAAACCAAATCAGAATAGGAATCAATAAAGGCAAGGAAAAGGACTCCTTTAAGGAAATGAATCGTATGCCCTACTCAAAAAACGAGTTCTACATGGAATGTCTTTAGGGTTCAATATAAATACAATAATTACCCCTAGAAGACATAGTTTTTGCAATATGAAACGGTGAAAGCATTCAACCAAGAGCACGGGCACTTAAGGAGATCATTCAAGAAAGATCTAGAGTTAGGCTTTCTTGATTGTTCAAGTCTTTTTGGCAATCTTCTTAGAACCTTTGTTTAGGGGCAAATATAGTAGGAAGTTGTTATCTTTGAGCGAGTTGTTGTTTGAGAGTGGGTTTGACTCTTAATAGTTGTGTGCGTGAAGTGTGAGTTGTAAGTTGACATTGCTCCAGTTTGAAGTAACAAAGAGCTGTTAAAATCTTATTAGTGTAAGTAGTGGTTGTTGAAATCCTACTAGTGTAGGTACTGCTAACTGAACCAGGTTCACTAGTGGAAGAGAGGTAGTTGTCTTTTCAAAAAGAAGCACATAATTAAGGAGGAACCAGGAAAAAATTGACACACTATGCAAAGTCCTTCAACACCTACCCCAACGAAGTTTCACGTGTCTTCAAAATCAAAGAGAGTCCTACTCATACCATATGCATTTCATGAAAAGGTTGGGATAATAAAATAGGAAGAATTAACTTTCTTTCTCACAACGATATCAAGAGCTAAAAAAATGGTCTCATATGTTTGCTCTTTATGTAAATTGCCACTATCATCGGTGAACTTAGCTCAAACATTTAGGACTTGCATGAATGTAATGTATATGTTTTGGTTGGAGATATTATATGACTATGGGTAATGAGTGACAATGACCTTCCTAATCAGTACAATTTAACACCTCAAATTATTTTCCATTTTGAAATTACACATTTTTCTTCTTGTCACCCTGTTATTTCACACCTTTCAATCTTCTTTTTTTTTCGATGCTTCATTTTCATTTTTTTCAGAACAAACTTGATCGATTTATACATCTTCTTTTCACTATCTATTCTCTTTTTTCTATCAATTTCTACACCACATTGTTCCCATACAAAAAAGCATTCATTGTCCCCATTCATTGTCTAGCTGCATTTTCACCCAATATTTCAAATACTTTGATAGAATTTTTCATCACTTCCACTTGACTTTGAGCCTCTTGCAAGCATCTTCGAACCTTTGTAAGTTATTTCTGTGTTGATAAGATTTTTCCGTTTCTTACCAAGTCCTTATTAGCTGCTTTAGAAACAAGTATGACAGTCTTTCTTATTGCCATAAGATAGAAAGACTTTTTCTCCATATCTTCCGTTCTAAAAAGCTCATACAAATATTGTTGCAGCCTTATTATATTAAACTTGATATCCGCAACTTCAGAGACAAAAGATTTCAAAACTTTAATAAAAGAAAAAACAGCATAACTAGTTTTCATCCACCTGACAGCATCAGGAATAACGTCAAGAAGGAAACTCTAGCAGTCGGTGATTCATAATGATAATTGACGATAATGTCATCATGTTTGACAAAAATGGCAGCAAGTAGAAGAGCAATGCTCACTTTTACATGGATAAACGGCATTAAGTATGAAGTGACTTTGTTAGTGAATAGTGCTCTTATACTTGCTACCCTTTTTGCCAAGTATAATGACATTAGAGTTAACTATCATTATAAATCATCGGCTACCTGAGTTTTTCTTCTTGTTATTGTTAGTGATATTGTCAGGCGGTTGAAAACTAGTTATGCTAGATCTTCTTCCATTAAAGTTATGATATCCTTTATTTCTAATGGGCGAATGCTAAGCTTAATTAATTAGGTTGCAATAGTATTTGGATGAGATTTTTGGAAAAGAAAGATATGGAGAAAAAGTCTTCCAATCTAATGGCATTAAGAGATACTATCATGCGTGTCTCTAAAGCAATGAAGAAAGACTTGATAGAAAGGAATAGAAAAGTTTTAGCAGCAGTGAAACGACTCAAAAAGGCTAAAAGGAAATTGCAAGAGACCCAAAGCAGAGCAGGGGAAGGTGAAAAGATTTGTCCAAGTATTTGAAATGTTGGGTGGAAAGGCTTAGCGGGCATCATAAAGGCCAAGTATTAAGCACAATATTGACTAAACAGGTTGAATAAACTTCTCTAGCCCGCAACTATTGTATCTCTATATCTTGAATAACTATTTATGTGTCAAGTTACATTTTTAAAATTTATGTATGATTATCATGAAGTTAGCAAAATGGTGCATGACTAAATCTTATTTGTACAGAAATAACTTTGCAACTTTTACATTTACATCAACATTTTTTGAAAGAGTCTTGTATGAGTTACTGGCGAAAAAGCACTGCATTAATATGTGTTGTCTCCCCGTTCCCCAATTCTCCCAAGAGAAAAGGAATGGCAAAAACTTTATTCTTAAAAATATACAAGACACGACTAGATAATACCATTTTTTAAGAAGGGTAACAATTACCAGTTTTAAGTTGACATACCAAAAACTTTACACATGAACAAAAAGATTGCATACCAAAACCTCCAGCGGGAGGAAATTGATAAGCTGCATCACCAGCAAGTATTATCCTGCTGTTATAAGATAGAAACTTGTTAGCTACTTCAGCATACATCACCCAAGGCTTAATATCCATCACATTGACGTCTGCGAGCTCTAGGCCGACCAATTTGAAGATCAATCTCTTAGACATCTATAACCATTTATGAAGCCCAAAGAACAACATGGTAAATAAAGAATATTGGTACAAATGCCATACACTGCAGCCATAGCACCCATATTGTGGTACACCAAATAAAAGAATTATGAGAACATAAACCCATTTATTCATTCTCTTCACTAAAGGGGATTATTGGCTAATAAAGTGCACGAAAAAATCCATGAAAAGAGTAGAGAAACACCTCGGAACTAAAGTCCTCAAGCTTCTGTTGAGGTGGATAAAATGGTACCTGCAAATTTTTTACTAGTGCTGTCAAAATACTGTTAACAAATGTCAACAGATTTGTAAGTCCATGGACTTCCTGACACTACTTCCAGCAGCATCTGTACCAACCAGGAAATGGCACTGAATATCTCTTCAGAGAGGAAAGAGGCTGTTACAGTGACAACATGCTCAGCACTATTGATTGCAATGCATTCCTGTCCCATTAAGATCTCCTTCTCACCAATAGAGCCATGCTCACGCTTTTCAGAGTTTATCAGGAAATAAACAATAAGTGACAATGGTAACTGAATCACAATCTTACATTAAAAAAAAAAAGCTCTACAAGTTGCACTAATCCTCAAACAGTCTCAAAGATCACAGTGAAATGATGCAGCAGTAAGAATTTATAAGGTCCCAATTTTGCTTTTCAATCTATACCATCTGAAAAAATGCCAAGCTCTTTCATGTGCGAAGGGCCAATTACAAAAGTAGGTTGATCTTCTCCACAGGCAATCTCCTCGTCATAGTGATCATGCATCTGAAATGGCCAGTCCTGATATAAGTTGTCTCTCTAGAAACTGGAGAAGTATATCGGGACGGGTCGTTTCAGATGCATGATCACTATGACGAGGACACTGACTGTGGAGAAGATCAACCTACTTCTGTAATTGGCCCTTCGCACAAGAAAGAGCTTGGCATTTCTTCAAATGGTATAGATTGAAAACAAAATCATAACCTAATAATAAATTCTTACTGCTTCATCATTTCATTGTAATCTTTGAGCCTGTTTGAGGATTAGTGCAACTTGTAGTTTCCATTAATGTGCTTTTTTTATATATAAGATTGTGATTCAGTTACCATTGTCACTTATTGTGGAAACCAAATTTTTCATGGAGCTTTACCAGTAATCTGGAGGTCTTGTACCGGGAGAAATGTGCAACAGAGACAGGACTCGCAATCTGATCAAAATCTGACAACAAAAGGGAAAAGTTTTGAAGAAAAGAAAACATTCATAAGTAAGCATATAAGACGTATCTTCAACGAAGCAAATCAATAAAATTATGATGCAATAAATGTATCTACTAAGATCGATATCATACTACTCTCCCCATCTCTTTTAAGGATACATACTTTCCATTTGTACGTAGACAAGTCTGATGTGCTCATGGAATAATAACAGTGGATACACCAACTAGTTTTTTAAGTTTGGTTGGTGAATGAAAAATATTTTTCATTGTTTGATTAATGAATAAAAATATTTTTTAGAAGAAAAACTTCTATTTTTAGCTAGAGAGTAGAAAACAGTTGTAGGAAAATAGTTTCTGACCTGAAAATATTTTATATTTTCATAATTTGAAGTATTTTTTAAAAATAAATATTTGAGGGTGGGTTGGTGTAAAAAATCAAAAATTTCAAAATTAATTTTTTTTAAAAAATAAATTTTTAATTTTTTTCTATTGGGGAGTAGGGGGGTGGGGGAGGGGTTGGAGTAAAAATATATAATTTTC
>JAPFFP010097808.1:0-20062 GCA_026153255.1 Solanum medicagineum | reverse complement strand
CAAATCCTATTTTGGTGATTTAGTTGTTTGATGTGGGGGGATAGATTTCATGGGATCATTTGTCAGATCACATGGACACAAGTACATCTTAGTTGCTGTGGATTATGTATCAAAGTGGGTGGAGGTCGTGGCTCTACCTAACAATGAGGGTAAGAGTGTCATAACATTCCTGAAAAGGAACATCTTCTCGAGATTTGGTACTCCTCGGGCTATCATCAGTGATGGAGGTTCTCACTTCTACAATAGACTTTTTAAAGATCTTCTTGAAAAGTATGGAGTGAAACGTAGGGTGGTGACGCCTTATCATCCCCAAACGAGTGGGCAAGTAGAAGTGTCAAATGGGGAAATTAAACAGATTTTATCTAAGACTTTGAATTCAAACCAAAAAGATTGGTCACGGAAGCGGGATGATGTATTCTAGGCATACCAAAGTGCATTCAAGACCCCTATAGGCATTTCCCCATATCAACTTGTCTTTGGGAAGGCATGTCATTTGCAAGTGGAACTTTAGTATAAAGCAATGTGGGCATTGAAGAAGCTAAATCTGGATTAGAATGATGCAGCTACCTCTAGATTGAGCCAACTGAATGACCTCGATGAATTTCGATTGAAAGCATATGAGAGCTCAGCCTTGAATAAGCAAAGAATGAAAATACAACATGATCATCGCCTAGATAACTGCTAATTAACATCAGGGGAGTTAGTGCTACTCTTTAGTTCATTTTTCCCAGGGAAGGTCAAATCCAGATGGTTGGAACCCTTTTGGGTACCACACACCTTTGATCATGGGGCCATTGAATAGGAGAGACAAAATGTAGGTACTTTCAAAGTAAATGGTAAAAGAGTCAAGTAATACCTTGGAAATGCGGAAGAGATCAAGACTTTTGAAGAATGGGATCTTGAGGAAGTTTGAGTACTCATGATAGCTATGTCGTGCCAGGCGCTGCTTGGGAGGCTACCCAAGGTGGACCACGGCGCTTAGGTGTCGAGGTATGTTTTATACCCCTACTTATTATATTTTTGCTTAATTTGGTGCATTGGGGACAATGCATAATTTATTTTCGATGGGGTGTGGGTAGTTATGGGCCTTAGTGAAGTCTTAGTAACTTATGGTCCATAACTACCCCAAATTTTGATCCCGAGGTTTTATTTCTTGTGTTCTTTTTCCTCGAGGATATTTATTTTCTGTTAAACCGGCACGTTTAGGATGTTAAGATAATATGTATAGCATATAGTACTAATAGTTATGGCAAATAGCATGTTTTTATGTTATGTCTAAAAATTGGTACCCACCAAAAATTTTAGTTAGTAGTTAATAGCAACCGTGCATGTACGGATTTTTGGAAATATTTTTATGATAAGTGAGGGTTATTGAGACATGAAGCATGATCTATGAGTCTATTGTTGATAATCTATTCAATGCCATGTGAGTGTGAGCTTATTTTGCTAAATTTGTGTATTTTGTGCTAATTCAGAACTTGCCCTGTTACTCTAAGCTAGTTTGTGGATTAAATTTATTAGGAAGGAATCTTAGGCCTTCGTTCTTTAATTAGTCCACTTTAGCCTAAAAATAACCAACCAAATAAACTTTTATCCCTTTTTCCAAATATTTAAGCGTTACGTGTACCAGTTTTTTCAAGAACACCTAATTAGACTAGCCTTGTCAAGTGAAAATCCTTGAGATTGGCCCTGGTCTGTCCTTGAGCATTGTGAACCTTGATTGAGACAAAAAGCCTAAGTTGAGGATGGCTACCAAATGTTACACTGGTTCAGGGAATAGATATTGTGTACTTCAATACAAGCTAAAAGCCTAAGTTGAAGTGACCAGTATTATGGGTAAAATCACAAAAACAAGGTGGTGAATTGGGTATGAAGAGCAAAAGAAGAAATCATGTATCAGGTGTAATAAAAAGAAAAAAATGCCTTACATTGAGCGTAAAAAGCAAAATGAAGTGTAAAAATAAGGCGATAGCTGAAAAAATAGAAAAAAATTACCAAGAAAAGCTTGAATCTGGAAGAAGGGAGAATAAGGTGAAAATATTAGAGTTGATAAGGTGAAAGTGATGAAAAACATAGTTTAAGGATGGCTTTTAGCCACTACTTTTTCAAAATACCATACCAAGGCCCCTAAGCCTACTTTATAAGCCTAGAAAGCCCTAAGGTGATCCGAGTCCAGTTAGTTGAAAATCTAAGTCATGCGTATAGGGGCAAGCCTATGGTATTAGTCATTACGCATGAACATCTTTTGTAAGATTGAGTGTGTTTGCACAGTCCCAAAGCTAAATTTGTATTCATCATTGAGTGTCAAAAATTGGACTTCTTTCTGTGAGGGCATTGCATTGCATTGCTAGCATTTGCCTTGTTAAGTGATGGTGGACTATTGATATTCCCTTTCTTGTCATAGTTGTATTGTCAAATGCACCAATGTGTTTTGGTTTGCTAAATAGCTATCTGATCTTGTTTTGAAAAGTTGGTGTGGGTACCTCAGTTTGAAGTGTACGTGACGTATGCCATTTAGTTCAGGTCTGTGTGTTACTGTATTTTCTATATAGATTGAGTCATCACTTTAGGACAAGAAACAATTTTGGGTTGAGGGTGTTGATGTGCTGTCAAAATACAACATATTTGACACTTAAAACTTGGGATTTTGTCTGTTCTCAATGCGACATTTATGGTTTTTATGTGTTTTTGTGCTTAGTTTTGTAGGGAAGTAGGTGGGCATGACTTTGGGGCAAAATTGTAGACTTTTCTGATCGTAGAGCATTCCACAAGTCATAGAGGAGGGTTTCATGATGTCATGACTCAAACTAGGGCCTAGACGTGACACGGTGAATGGGGAATCCGAAGGAAGCCAAAACAAGCCTCTTAGCATATCATACACACATCCTTAGTTGCAGAAGCAAGAATAAACAACAAGAGGAAACATAATTAAGGGAATTGGGACTAAGGGAGAGACTTTAGTACTTAAATAACATAGAAGAGTCAAAACTCAAGCATAATACATAACTTGTCCAACAACACCTCTAGACATAAAACTTAGCGAGGACCAAGACAAGTAACCGCGCTCGCCCTCATAATCATAAGTTTCCAACATAAGAAGAGTCAATACATATCATAAATCAGGAGAAGTATGTGAAACTCCCCATGTTTGCTTAGGGATGACCCATAATCATAGTTGACTTATATTTCAAATTGGGATATTTAAACACCCCTCATTGTAGCTTGGAAAGACCCTATGTTGTATGTTTTCTCAATGTCTGAAACTCCGTACAGAATTCCAAAAATTTGACCTCTTATTCTTGTTCAGAGAGAAATATTGTGTGGGAAAACGAGTACCTATAAGGTATACTTCATCCATGCCAAGAAAATAATTTTTTGGCGAAACTTCGCAAAAACAGTAGCTATCCACGACCAGTCCGCGATGCAGACCTAGCAAGGACTTGTTTACAAAATTCCAAAATTGCTCTTTTTTACTCCAGGGCAATTGGGTAATAACCCTATACCTATATACATGAAAATCCCTCATCGTTAAGCCGTTTTGAGCCCTAAAAACTAACCAAAAATCTCTCAAATTCCTCTCTAATCTTCATCAAATTCTCCATCAATTCTCAAGGTTTTCAAGAAGTCTTGTTAGAATTCAATGAAACAAAGTCAAGCCCCATGTCCTCCTCAAGATTCAAGTGTCCCAATCTCTTTTTGGATCTAAGGATTTCATTTAAGCTTCAAGTCTCCATTCAAATCTTCATCAAGGAAATCTCCAAAGTCAAGATATGTGGGTTTCAACCATTAGGTCCTTTCACCCATGGTGCCCAATCCTCCTTTTTACATAAATTGCATATTTTTAAGTTTCTTTACTTATGGGTCTTACTTATTAAGATTTTGCCTATGAACTATGCTGGGGTTTCATAAAAGTTTGAATGTTGGAGCATGTTTTGAGCTATGAATCTTTGATCTACTTTGAGATTCGATGAAGGTTTGTTGATATATATTTCATGAAGGTATTACCAAGTGTTAGTAGGTGGTTTTACATTGAATTCACTTGCATGATTTCACTCTTGAATTGCATGATTTGTTACTAGCATTGCACACACACAAAGTGTTTGATAAAATGCCTGTTTTAGGATTCTTAAAGTTTTGATGAACTATTGGTTGATTTATGAGTCAAGACACTTTATGATGATTTTGGGATTTCTAAAGATGTTTTTATGTCATGAAAATGTTGATGATGTTGTAGGGTAGGTTAAGCCCTTTTTCAAAAGATTTTACTTCTTGTGAGCCTTTGATGTTGATACTAATGTAAGGATAATGTTGATGATGACCCATTCTTATGTTAAGATCTATTTGTGCGATGTCAGTGTGTTTGTTGCGAGTTATTAAAGTATGATTATTTTATATATTCTGTAGGATTATACTTAGCACCAAGTGGACTAGAGGCAAGTTTCCAAGTCCCAAAACTACGTGTCACCATACGTGAAGAGATTAGAGGCGAGTCCCTAAATTCCTAACAGAAGAGTACCCTAAATACGAGGGAATGAGGTCAGTACCCGAGTCTGGGCTTTAGGCGAGTACCCGAGTTCAAGAACTAGAGGAGAGTACTCGACCCACATAAGGCTTAGTGGATCCACTTAGTCATTAGGAGGTTCACCTTGGCAAGTAGCTTCCCCCTTTCTTCCAGTGTAGGGTTGATATCAGGATTCCAAGTTGTATCTCACTTGGTCTTATCTTATGTTAGTTGGGATTTCTTCTCACATATACTATTTTTATGTAAGATGAATGATTTGCAAAGCATGATTTACTTAAGTATTGATCATACATGCCATAATGTTATTATGCTATCTATTACTTATCATTATGAATTTTGACTATGTTGCCTATCTCTTGGTCTATTGCATCCTACATACTTAGTACATTCAAACCTACTAAGCATACTCTATGCCTACATGTTGTTACCATATAGGGTTCGGACAAGCTTGGTGAGTCCTCATGTTCGAGGATACTATTTACTTTCTCTTGTTACTTCTAAAGTTTCTTTATGTTGATATTAGACATTATGAGGATGAGCCTTGAGAATGTCGTGGCCTCTACTTCTATCAAGTTTAGAGGTGTTGTTGGAATATTATGATGTATATATTGTATGAGCTTGGCTCCTTATGATTTATGATATCAAAGAATTCTCTTAGCCCCGTTTATCCCTATTTTACCCTATTGTTGTTGTATAATTACTTCCGCAACCAAGGATGTGTAATGATATGCTAAGAGGCTTGTTTAGGGTACCTTTGGGTTCCACATTTGCCGTGTCAGGTCTAGGCCCTAGGTCTGGGTTGTGACAATATGTCCTCGAAATAGAGGACTCACTAACATGCTTGAATGATATTACTAGCCATGCAGAGGAGGATGATGATCAAGTAGAGCTCTGGTTCCTACATGGTAATATCATGTAGGCATAGAGTATGCATTAGTACGTTTGAATGTACTAAGTATCTATGATGCAATGCAACAAGAGATAGGCAAGATAATAAAAATACATAACGATAAGCAATAGATAGCATAATAGCAATATGGCATGTATGATCAATGCTTAAGTAAATTATGCTTTGCAAACCATTCAATTTGTAAAGATCGTAATACATAAGTGTGGGAAGAGACCCCAACCGACATAGAATAAGACCAAGCGAGCTACAACTTAAAATCCCGATGATTACCTCTCACCCGGTAAAGAGGTGGTCTACTTGCCAAGGTAAACCATACTTCACCATACGGGAGCCCATCCCATTTCGTAGAAGAAACCTTCCTTACGGAAGCCCGTCCCATTTATGAAAGGATTTCATAAGTAATTTCATCTTAGGGGAGTCCATCCAATTTCAGAGAAGTAACCTTTCTTATGGGAGCCCGTCCCATTTCGGAAAGGACTTCGTGAGTAATTTCACATTACGGGAGCCCGTCCCATTTTGCAAAGAACTTCAAAAGAAAGTGCACTAAATGGATCCACTAGTATTGCAAAGGTATAACATAGTCCTATGGTGGCACATAGTTCAAGGAAAGAGAGCGAACCCTCTATGGACCGGTGCTAAGACTAATCACATGGAATAATTAGAATAATCATAACTTTATTAACTTATGACAAACATAGAATCATGACACGAGTAACTCTAAACCATCCTTGACCTCTAATAGTGAGTCCAACTTCAAAACATAAGAATAGATCATCATCAAACATTACCCTTGCATTAACATCAAAAAGCTCACAAGAGGTAAAATCTTTGAAAAAGGGCTTAGCTTCATACCTGCATAATCATACGTAATTTCATAAACTCATAACATACTTCATAGCCCATATTCATCATGAAGTCACTTGACCTATAAAACATGTACATATCTTTCAAATTTCTTAACTTGGCATTTCATCAAACACTTGATGGGCACATATGAGGACATGTTCAAATCATGCAAAATGCAAGAGTATAGATCACAAAATTGTGAAATCAATGCATCTTAAGATCATGTAAATCATCCTACCAACATCATGGTAAAACTCCATCATGGGTAAATGTAAATCAGATCAAAACGTCACAATAGTTCATAGATTTTCATAGCTTAAATCATGTATATTTTCAATAGACAAAGATCACTTCATAATACAAGCTCAAAATAGATATTTATGCATAATCAACAATATGTGACAAAATCCCAACATATTTCGTGTTCATATTTCATAATAATAGACATCCATAAGAAATATAACTTGAAATCATGCGATTTTCAGAAAAAAGAAGATTGGGCTTCATGGGTGAAAGGAACCCATGAATGAGACCCATATACCTTAGACCTTGAATTTCTTGATATTTAGTTGAGAAAGACTTGAAGCTTGGAACGGGGTCTTGAAATCAACAAGTTTTTCTTGAGTTTCCTTGAATTCTTATTGAGGTTTGTTAGAGGTCTTGGGTGAATTTTAGAGTGTATTCCAATTGGGAGGACATAATTTGATCTTTAGGAGTGGGGTTTAGGTCTTTAGGATGTGTTAAAATATCAAAGAAATACCTAAAAGGCCAACAAAAATAACTGAATTTTTGAAATGCCATTACTGAAATGGAATTTGGCGAAAAATCGTATATACCCCTGCACAGACGAGTTCTACGAAGATGGGCATAACGTCTTCATCCGAACTCTAAATAAGGTGAAACTAAGTGCGCTAGAAATCTAATTCAAGGAGATTTAATTTAGTAAGTCGTGGGCTACCCAGGTCTTTCTGTGCTAAGAGATAGGCCCCTTTAAAGTTGACCCTCCTACTGGCACTTGTGCAAAGCATAGCCAACGGAAATTCCTTTGAAGTTGGCTTGATGTCAGGGACCCACAATGGTCTTTAACGGAATGAATAAGCTTGACTTAGATTTGAATGAGACCTTGAAGATTGAATGAATTTCTTGAGATCTGGAATGAGTTTGAGACACTTGAATTTGGGTAAAATATTTGGCGAAGTGTTAGAAAGGGTTTTGGAGAATGTCTTCAATGATATGGGATTGAAAATGACTGAGTATAGGTGTTTTTATGCATGGGGTGAATTTGGACCAAGACCCAAAAGACTTGGATATGAACAAGAAAACTCACTAAAAGTTATACCTCTCTACGCCCCTATCGCGTCACGCCTGGGGCGCGCTTGTTCACTGGAATTCGTAAACTTTGAAATTACGAATCTTGCTAGGGTTGATCTAAAATAAGGAATAGACTCATTTCCCACTCAATTTTTCTCCCTTAATAAGAATATGAAGTCAGATTGTCGAAATAATGAATGGATTTTGAGATATATGAAAATTATGATTATGGGCATTTTCGAGGCACATTTTCTGGCACTTTTTGGGGTCATTTAAATATCTCCCCCTTGGGAACATTCGTCCCCGAATGTCAAAGAAATGTACATAAGAAGAGTAATCATGGAGAAATTAACCTCAACTAGATTGCAACAATACATTTAAAACACCATTTTCAATATCTCAACATAAATGTCAAAATCATTATGAACTTGTCAGCATAAACATGAATGCATGCAAATGACATAGGGCTGAAATATAAGATTTGAGATCATAAAAAGGAGAAGATTTGTTATCATATCTTGAATAGAGTGAAAGAGATACAAATATTGATTTTCCATTCTCACTACGGCTCCACGAGACACACGTTCGACTTGACGATCCTTCCAAAGGCCCTTGATGAACACTACATCCTTATTAATCAACTCTTCCACCATTCCATCCAATACCTCCATCGGGACCTTCTCTCAAGCCAACGTATCCTCCACAACACCGGCAATCTCAAGGATTTCTATAGAACTAGAGTCACCAACACATCCCTTCAACCTAGAAGCATGAAGAACCGAACGAACCATATCCCTATCCATAGGCAATTTCCAATCGCATGCAACTTCACCAATCCTACTCAATACTCTATAAAGACTCACAAACTACAAACTCAACTCCATTTCATCCCAAACCAGACCACACCCCTTCATGGGTGGGAATTCCAAGTAAACCCAATCATCAACACAAGCAAACATGGCCTACCTTAATATCTAATGTCACCATCTCCCCATTGGGAGAAAACCCCCACTTTATCATCTCTCACCAAAGTCTTCAACTCTAACAAGGCGAGGTTAAATTCTTGCTTTGCTTTCACCTCATCAACCAAGAAAGATCTAGAACCATTAGCCCTCACTACACTACCATGGCCAACCTCTTCCAACCTAACTCTGAATATAGCCAACCGATGGACCTCTCGAGTCTCCTCTTTGCCACCATCAACACATGCTAGGCTACCCAAAGATACCCTACTCAAAGCATCCACAACAACATTAGCCTTACTTGGATGATAATGTACACTCATATCATAATCCTTAAGGAGCTCTAACCATCTTCTTGTTACCCACGATTCACACTTTTCAAAATTAGCAAACAACCACTCATTGCTCAAGAATTACAACACTACCCCCAAATGATTCACAATCACTAAATAATTCAATGCCACATCACTAGAGACCACCACAATCATGCCGAGGTAGGGTTATAATACCCTATTCATGAAACCCAGAAATATAGGCAGTGCATTAGTCAACCAAACAACTCCACCATGAGTGAAAATGCTCATTCATAGTCTGAAGACACTTGGGGATGTCACCTACCCTCATCCTCACTTAGGGACAAAATTCAAAGTGAAGATCAATCTTAGAAACTTATTAGCCCACTGTAGCTGACCAAATAGATCGTCTATCCTTAACTATCATATTACAACCTTACGGGTTCTACACTCATTGGAAGCATGATATACATGTAGCCAAACCACCCTAAGACCTCCAACCCATCAAGACAATTTCAACCAAGATCACAAGACAAGACTTTATGCAATAAGAACATGGGGTAACTCGTATAGACCTTTCTAGCAACAATAGACTAACATGACTATTTGGGATACTCATGAATCTTACTAGAAACAAAGAAGTAATGAAAGAAATAGTGACCCCCGGAACTATCAAAGCATGCATATCAAATCAAAAACCTTTAACATACCAGTAACAACATCAGGTGCCTCCTCCCTTCTTGTGTTAGGCATGATCTAGCATAGCAAGAATAATCATTAGGAAAAGCTTACCTTAACTACTATAGCACAACATAGGGTAAGAAGAAGGGAAATATTTCCTAAAATGCCTCATAGCCTCTTATTTATAGTAGTGGAACGCATCACAACCTTGAGTAAGACTCTAATCAACGCAGTGTGTTGGACTCCGAGGACTATTAACAACCTAGTGTTGTAATACCGAGTTTATCACGACCCAAACTAGGTCCTAGATGTGACATGACGAATGGGGAACCCAAAGGAAACCCAAACAAGCCTCTTAGCATATCATACACATATCCTTGGTCACGAAAGCAAGAATAAACAACAAGAGAATACATAAACAAGGGAAATTGGGACTAAGGGAGAGACTTTAGTACTTAAATAACATAGATGACTCAAAACTCAAGCATAATACATAACTTGCCCAACAACACCTCTAGAAATTGAACTTAGAGGGGATAAGAAAAACAACCGGGATCACCCTCATAATAATAAGTTTCCAACATAAGAAGAGTCAATATATAGCATATATAAAGAGAATTATGTCCTCCAAATCGAGGACTCACCAAATTGCTTAAATAGATTTTACTAGCCACGCGGAGGAGGATGATGATCAAGTGGAGCTCCGGTTCCTACATGGTAACACCATGTAGGCATAGCGTATGCATTAGTACGTTTGAATATACTAAGTATGTAGGATGCAATGCAACAAGAGATAAACAACATAGTTAAAATGCATAACAATAACAAAGAGATAGCATAATAGCAATATGACATGTATGTTCAATGCTTAAGTAAATCATGCTTTTCAAATCATTCAATTTGTATAGATCATAATATATAAGTGTGGGAAGAGACCTCAACCAACATAAAATAAAACCAAGTGAGCTACAACTTAAAATCCCGATGATAACCCCTAACAGGTAATAAGGTGGTTTACTTGCTAAGGTAAACCATACTTCACTGGAAATTGCACCATTGGAGTTTTGAATTTTGATATGGTTGCTCTAAAATTGG
The DNA here is from genome assembly GCA_026153255.1 of Solanum medicagineum. NCBI lineage: Eukaryota > Viridiplantae > Streptophyta > Magnoliopsida > Solanales > Solanaceae > Solanum > Solanum medicagineum. The sequence continues at coordinate 9,442 of JAPFFP010097808.1, read as the reverse complement.
GGTTAGAGCCTTCTCTCCCTAATTTTGACCCCCTGAACAAGAATATGGATAAGGTATTTGGAAACTTATATTTATCCATAAATAATAAGAGCCTTGTTCCCCTAATTGAGATACTTGGTGTTCCTCCTGAAAGGGAAATAGACTTTGGTATAGACCTTCTCCCCGACACCTCAACCAATTTTTATTCCCCTTTACCTTATGGACCCGATAGAGTTGAAGGAGGAATTGTGGTACTTGTTGGAGAAGGGTTTCATAAGGCCTAGTAAGTCACCTTGAGGTGCACCAATGTTGTTTGTGAAGAAAAAGGATGGCTTTCTTAGAATATGCATTGATAACCAACAAAAAAGTAGAGTCACCATAAAGAACAAGTACACTCTACCAAGGATTGATGACCTTTTTGATCAACTACAAGGGCCTAGTCACTTCGCTAAGATTGATATTCGGTCCAGGTATCACCATGTGAAAGTGAGGGAGTGTGACATTCCCAAGACGGCCTTCTGGACTAGGTATGAACACTTTGAGTTTGTGGTTATGTCCTTCTGGTTAAAGAATGCAATGGCTTTATTTATGGATCTCATGAATAGGCTTTTTAAACCCTACCTCAACTTGTTTAGTGGTTTTTATTTGTGTTATTTTGATTTATTCCATTAGTGAGGAGTAGCATATGAATCACTTGAGGGTGGTGTTGCAAATCTTGAGGGAGGAGAGGTTGTATGCTAAATATGAAAAAAATGTGACTTTTGGTTGAAAGAGGTAGCTTTCCTAGGTCTTGTGTTGTTGGGTTATGGCATTAAGGTGGATACTAAGAAGACGGAGGAGATTAGAAATTAGCGTAGACCTTGGACTCCATCGGACATTAGAAATTTCTTGGGTTTGGCAGGTTATTACCGGAGGTTTGTAAATTGTTTCTCTTCTATTACTTCTCCTATTACTATGTTGACAGAAAAGAAGGCCAAATTTATGTGGACTGATGAGTGCGAAAAGAGTTTCTAAACTTTGAAAGATAATCTTGTCTCTGCTCTTATCTTGTCTATACCGGAAGGGTTAGAAGGGTTTGTTGTCTGTTTTGATGCGTCAAGATTTGGTTTAGGGTGTGTTTTGATGCAAAATGATAAGGTGATAGCGTATTCCTCTAGACAACTTAAGGTGCATGACAAGAATTATCCCAACCATGATCTTTAATTGGCAGCCGTGGCATTTGCTTTGATAATTTGGCATCACTACTTCTATGGAGCTCATATTGATATGTTTTACAGACCACAAGAGTCTCCAATACGTGTTCACCCTAAAACATCTTAACTTGAGGCATTGAAAGTGGTTAGAGCTCCTTAAAGATAATGATATAAGTGTGCATTATCAACTCGGCAAAGCTAATGTTGTGGTCGACGCTCTAAGTAGGGTGTCTATGGGTAATCTAGCTCATGTTGATGAGGGTGGCAAAGAGGTGGCTAGAGAGGTTCACCAGTTGGCTAGATTGAGAGTTAGGTTAGATGAACTTGATAATGGTGGTGTAGTGTCATTGATGGTTCTATGTCTTTATTGATTGAGGAGGTAAAGGCAAACAAAGATTCTGACACTGCCTTATTAGAGTGGAAGGCCTTGGTGAAGAATGGTTAAGTAGAGGTTTTCTCCCAAGGGGGAGATGGTGCGCTTAGGTACCAAGGTAGATTGTGTGTGCTTAGTGTTGATGACTTTAGAAAGAATATTTTAGATGGGGTTCATAATTCTTCCTATTCTATTCACCCTGGTTCTTCAAAGATGTATAAAGATTTGCGGGAACTATATTGGTGGGGTGGTATGAAGAGAGACATTGCCAAGTTCATATCCGAATGTCACAATTTCCAACAAGTAAAAGCCTAACATCAAAGGCTGGGTGGCCTAGCCCAAGATACAGAGATTTATACTTGGAAGTTGGAGGAAATCAACATGGATTTTGTGGTTGGGTTGACTAAGACTATAAAGCACTTTGATTCTATTTGGGTTGTTGTGGATAGAATGACAAAGTCGGCTCATTTCCTATTGGTCAAAACTACTTATAGTGCTGAAGATTATGCTAAGTTGTATACACGTGAGTTGGTTAGATTGCATGGGGTACCCTTGTTTATCATTTTGGATCGTGGTGCTCAATTCACTTCGCACTTTTGGCGGTCCATCCAAAGAGGATTTAGTACCAAGGTTAAGCTTAGCACAACCTTTAACCCTCAAATGGATGGCCAAGCCGAGAAGACTATCAAAACCCTTGAGGATATGCTTAGACCTTGTGTTTTGGAGATTAAGGGTAGTTGGCATGAACATCCTCCACTCATTGAATTTGCTTACAACAATAGCTACCACTCAAGCATTGGTATGGTACCTTTTGAAGCTCTTTATGTTAGGCAATGTAGATCCCTAGCTAGGAGATTTGAGGTGGGGCAAATTGTTTTTCTAGGTCTGAATTTCGTTATGGAAGCCTTGGGGAAGGTAAGGTTGATTAGGGAGAGATTTAAAACAGCCCAAAGTAGACAAAAGTCCTATTCCGATGTGAGATGAAAAGATCTTGAGTTTAAGGTTGGTGATTAGGTTTACTTGAAAGTCTCACCTATGAAGGGTGTGGTTCTATTTGGCAAGAAGGAGAAGTTAAGCCCAAGTTTTGTGGGTCCTTATAAAACTTTGAGGAGGATTGGTACGATTGCTTATTAGTTGGAGTTGCCTATAAAGATGAATGCGGTTCATCTGGTTTTCCATATATCCATATTGAGGAGGTGTGTGGGTGACCCAAGTGCTATAGTGCCTTTGGATGTTATGGGTGTTTTAGAAGATAATTTGACTTATAAGGAGGTCCTGGTGGAGATTTTGTATAGAAAAATAAAGAGGTTAAGAAACAAAGATGTTGCTTCTGTCAAGGTCCTTTGGAGGAACCAACAAGTTGAAAGAGCCACATGGGAAGCCGAGGCGGACATGAGAAAGTAATATCCATATCTCTTCTACTCTACTCAAGTTGAAGGTACTGATTTATGTCCTTTGTATGATTACAAGTCTTAAGTTTCAACCCTTATGTCATCTTCATGTATTCATGTTTATGTTGTCACGTTTATGGTGATTATGACATTCATGTTGAGATTTTTGAAAATGATGTTTAAGTTCATTTGTTGCATTCATTTCGGGGTGAAATCTTCATGATTACTTTTCTTATGTACACTTCTTTGATATTTGGGGACGAATGTTCCCAAGGGGAAGATATTGAAACGCCCCAAAAATATGCTTCGGAAATGCCCATAATCGTAATTTTTATATATCTCAAAATAAGTGTGTGATATCAAAAATCTCACTTCATATTCTTGATCGGGGGGAAATTGAGTGGGAAATGGGTATAACCGGAATTTTAGATGACCCATGGAGAAAATTGATTTTCTCCAAATTTTCGTAGATAGAAGTTCTCCATGATGGCTCCATGACGCAGACCTGTCGCGGAGCACTCTTGTCACTTCCTTATTTTTCCTGTCTTCGCCTAAGGCATTGGGGTCTTTGACCCATGCCCGCCTATGCATAAAAACACCTATACTTAGCCATTTTCAACTCTATATTACTCAAGACACTCTCAAAACCCTCTCCAAGACTTAACCAAATATTTCATCCAAATTCTAGTATCCCAAGCTTAATTCCAGATCTCAAGAACTCTATTTAATCTTTAAGTCTCCTTCAAGTAAAATCAAGGAAACCCAAGTTTGAGGTATGTGGGTTTTAACCATTGGGTCCTTTCACCCATGGTGCCCAATCTTCCTTTTTTATGAAATTCCATGTCTTCAAGTTGTATCATCTATGGGGATCTCTTATTATGAATTTTGATTATACATTATGTTGGGGTTTTGTGAAATTTTAATGGTTTATGCATATTTATCTATTCCAAGTTTATACTATGAATTGATTTTTGTCTATGGAAACTATGCATGTTTTGGGCTATGAAACTACAATCTATTATGAGACTTGATGATGGATTCCAAGGTATCTTGCATGAGAGTTTTACTATGTGTTGATGGGTTAATATACATTAAATTTTCTCATATTATTTCACTCTTGAATTGCATGATTTTGAACAAGCATTACACACTTGCCAAGTGATTGATAAAATGTCTTGACAAGGATTCTTGAGTTATTGGCGGTCTATTGCATGGTTTACAAGTCTAATGATGTTATGGTGATTAAGGGATTGTATATATGCATTGAATAAATTTAATGTATCTATGGTGTTGCAAGTTGACTATACCTTATTAATGGTTTCGCAAGCCTCAATCATCTTATCGGGGGGTGGCATGCCCGTACTACTGCGTTGAGGGGTATGTACCTCAATCACGTTGTCGAGGGGTGGCATGCCCATACTACCACGTTGATGGGTATGCACCTCAATCATGTTGTCATGTTACCACATTTAGGGGTACATACCACAATCATCTTATCGGGGGGGTGGCATGCTCGTACTACCACGTTCAGAGGGGTAGGTACCTCAATCACCTTCCAAAGGGGTGGCATGCCTTGGAGTTCAAGTGATAGTTTGCTTTGGCTGTGAAATTTATTGTCTCTTCCTACACATGTAACCCATATTTGCAAATTATGTGATTTAGATGCATGTTTTACCTCAAGCATTGATATTGCATGCCATATTGATATTACACTTATCCTTCACTTATGATTATGCTGTTTGAACATGTTGTCTATGTCTTGTTGTATTGCATCCTACATGCTTAGTACATTTAAAAGTATTCATGCATACTCTATACCTACCTGATGTTACCATGTAGGAACCGAAGCACATCCCGATCATCCTCCACATGGCTAGTTCGGTGCTTTAGAGATAAGCCTTGGTGAGTTCTCAAGTTCGGGGATACTATCTATACTACTCTTTCCATTTGCAATTTCTTTATGTTGAACACTTGAAACTATGAAGGTGAGCCCAGAAAGTGTCTTGGCCCATACTCCAATCTATGCTTATAGGTGCTGTTGGAACAATTGATGTATCTATGCTTTGAGCTTTGACTCTTTTATGGTTTATAAATATCAAAACTTCCCTTAGTCCCTTTTTCCTTATTTATATCTCTTATTATTGTTTATTCTACTTTCGCGACCAAGGATATGTGAATGATATGCTAAGAGGCTTGTTTGGGGTTCCTTCGAGTTCCTCATTCACCGTATTACGTCTAGGCCCTAGGCTTGGGTCGTGAAAAGTATGATTTCTGAAATTCAGCTACATGAGACCTCTATACGAGTAATAGATCATTCTACAAGTCATGTAAAGAGGTTTCATGAAGATTTCGGGTGAAAGACCAGTTGATGCAGATGAAGTCTATGAGAGTGCAATACGAGTCATGAATTAGTCTACGACTCATAAAGTGGATTTGTGGTAGTGAAGTCCAAGATTCATGAACGTAAATACGAGACCTCGGTCATGACTCGTAAATCACTCTACGAGTCGTAAGGACCTGTTATATAAAGTCACCGACTAGTTTTTGTATCTTTTAGGAATTAGTTGTAATTACGATAAATAGTACTTTTTAGGTCATTTTTCAAGAGAGTACAGTAGAGAATGTCATAAGAAAGTACTTTTAAGATTTTGTACTTGGATACTTCACTTTTGGAGGAGAATACATTTAGGAATTAATTGGATATTCAAATCTTGTGATTCTCAATTAATTTTGGATTTGCTTATTCTTCAATTCAACTGGGTAAGTGCTTAATTATGTTTTTTCAATTCATAATTTATTAATTTACCCATAGCATGAGTAGGTAAATCCATAACTTTGGGTTGTGGGAACAATGAAGATCTAACCAAATAAACCCGGATAATTTACAATTCTTGGAATGGGTATTTGCATGTATTAATCAATTTTTCTTCATTTCGCATGTTTTCTAGTGGTTGCCAACATTAGAACTTGCCTAGTGTTACCTTCTCAATCCAGGTGGTAATGAATAGGAAAAGAGATTGATTAACAGGATACTATGATGTGTTCTCGTCTAATTAAAGAAACTAGAGCAAGGGTAGGTTGACTTGGACTATGGCTAATGGTTAGTATTGCATACTATGGAGATGGTCCAAGTCATAGAGTGAAATTCTCCTTTCATCTTTGACCAAAGGGCTTAGTGAACTTAAATTACCATCCTGCATGCTATATTCTAGTCGAGAATTGCTTTACCTGGGGATATATGAGTTGGTGAATCATGGGGAATACAATTCCCAAGTTGCTTTCCATTATTGATTGTCTCTTGTGATAGTTTATTTTCTTGTTGAACATTGCAACCCCCCCCCCCCGAGAATTGAGTTGTTAATTACTTGAATTGCATATTGATGAATTCGTTGTGAGTCTCCATATTCTCAGTGGGATTACCCTAACCTTGGTTATGTTTTACATTTGACAACAACCACTTTATCATCAAAAGAGAGGTGTAACTTGGGCGTATCAAGGAGAGAACACAAAACTGGAATTGGAACCACATATGCGACTCAACGTGTGCCATGTTCTGGACTGGACCTCAGACCATTCCTAGAGTAGACCTCAGGCAACCCCTGGACTGGACAACATGGTGTAAGGAACTCAAATGATACCAACTGATGAATACTTCACAGGTCCATACCATAATTGCCATTCATTGAGGCATAAGACTGTACATGGGTGCAAGGCCTTAGTAACTGTGCTTGCCTGTCGCCTGGGTCCCCATAAGCTTGGGAGGTACATCCGCACACAATATATCTGACAGATGATCACTGTACCCCCATGAAACCATGATAGAGCACAACTTTCCATATCATAAGATTAAGAGTCAACTGTACGTAGGTGTAAGGCCCTAGTGTCTAATCTTGAACGACCCTTGAGCCCCCATGAGCCTAGAAGGTACACCTGCGCACAATTAGGATATGAATAGGTGAATGGATCCATGGGTAAATTATCAGGCCCTCGTCCCCCAACATCACAGTAATAACTAGGTCGTCAACCCATCCAAAAGTGGTATAACACGTGGACTTGAACCACTACTTTCACCCAGCGACTCAAACCAATAGGTCTTATAATTTAACCTCCGACCGGGCAGACAACCAGGGCCAAGTGTCTGACCATTAATGTAATGGTTGGACTATACCCCGTGGGAGAAAGAATCCCCCTAGCATAATTAATAGTGTCGCATCATCAGTGTATCAATTACAGGGTCCCACCCCACAGAATATCAGCCAACTTGGCCCCAGGCCCAAAGGATCTACCAATGGTCGGACTCCTTTAGGATCGAAACCTCGGTCTCGAACAATCAAACGTGACCATCATACTAGGACCATAGGGAGCATTACACGGTTCTAGAAACTCAGACGTGACCACTGGAGGCTTGAACAATAGGGTGTGTCATCTATGTCTCAAAGCATAACATTAGAAAAATCTACCTCTCTCTCTAATAAGATCCAAATCCCCCAATCATATCATCTCTCCCACATCACAATAAATAAATCATTCCTAATATATTGATGTCTCCCAAGCTATACCTCCTTTTTGATGGCTAAAGTGGTCGTTGTGATGATATATAACATAAATAAGGTTAGGGTCGAACCCACAGGGAATATTTTGACTTAGAAGAATTTAAAGGAATTCGGGTAGATTAACCTACTTATCTCCCAAAAGTGTGGGAGGGAGTTGTAACAACTATAAAAAGTAATCTTAAACTAAGATAAGTATGAAATCAATATGAAGAGTAACTAGGAAATTGTGTTCCCCATAATTCCCTAACTTGGTATTACCAGATAATCGAATTCTTTTTTTGTGTGTAGCATGCAGAACGATAAGTTAAATTTACAACACCTTTGATCGAGGAAAGAGGTAAATTTCACTATGTGATTTTATCCATCCCCACAATGTGACATTACTAAGCCTTATCTATTGTTCCAATACAATCTCCCCTTGGCCCAGTTTGGTTAATTAGATGAGCAACATGAATCAAATCCTATTAATTAATCTCTTTTTCTATTCATTACTTCCTTGATCTAGTCAGTAATAGTAGGAAAGTTCTGTCGTCGACCATTGTTAAAAAGCATTCAAATCGAAAAGAGTTAATTAATACATGCATGCACACTTTTCAAGAATTATGAGTTACCCGATTTTATCTTGTTGGTTCTTTATGGTTCCCACAACCCCAGTTGTGGATTTAGCTACTCATGATTAGTGTAGAGGCTAGAATAATGAATTTGAATGACATAATTTAAGCACTTACACAGTAGAATTACGAACAATAAATCCAAGCTTTACACCAAGAATTAGAAGATTGAATTAAAAGCATAAATAAGGTTTCACAATGTTTTTCTACCTTTCTCACATGCTCCATCTCTCTTATATATGAAAAATAACCTTAAAAACCTATATATAGTATTTAAGACACAAAACCAAAATGAATTAGGAGAACTGGGTCGGTAGGCTCTACAGGCACTTCTACCGGTCATATAAAGTTCTACGGCCTGTAGTCGGGGCTTCATGGAATTCATATTGAATTCTGTGGTTGACTTCTACGACACCCATCTACGAGATGTATATAGTTCTATATGTCGTAATGTGTTTCGCTTGCTAACTTTTCATCAACTCTCCACTTTCTAATTCTCAGGGTACGATACCAAGTCTATGACTCATAAAATCTTTTATGGCTCATCTGTATGTTCGTGGACTCAAATTTAGAAAATCACACTTCATTGGAATGGTGTACGAAAGCAACTCTAAGGCTCATGGGATTTTCCTTGCTCGTAAAAGGTCTTATGAAACCTTAACTTCTATAACATTTGCACACTGATGTGCTGTCAAACTAAAACATATTTGATGCCTAAAACAAGGGATTTTGTCAGTTCTCAATGCAAACTTTTACGTTTTTTAATGTGTTTTTTGTTTTTGCAGAAATGTTATATTGGCATGATTTTGGAAAAAAATTGTAGATTTTTACTGAAGTGTAGGACATATGAGCTCACCTACAAGTCATAGCCCAAGCTACGAATCGTAACATATGGCATAGCAAGAAACAAAGACCAAACACTCAGAAATCTTCATAGTTGAGGTTAACCCTATGAGGCCATCCATCTAGTTGTAAGATGCACTACGACTAGTGTAGGTGGACTTGTAGCAAGAATCAAAGAGCCAAAATATTGGACCAAAAACTGAAGTCTCACACTATGAGAGGAGCATATGAGTCGTAGCCCAAGCAACGACTCACACCAGTAGGTCGTACCAGTTGAGTGCAATATGCTAAGAGCCTGATATGCGACCCCAACCAGGACTCATAGGCCATCCTACGAGTCATACTTGCTAGGCGTACCATCTGCCAACTGTCTTTTCTGTGTAATTTATAGGGTTGTTTTGTAAACACTATAAATAGCTTTAGTTAAGGTTTTATTAGGGGATTCCAGATTTTAGAACATTGAATTTGCCTTTGAATATTCTCTCAAGAAGCTTTAAGG